>PVKU01001557.1:0-290323 GCA_004027475.1 Anoura caudifer
CAAATTAGGGAAGTTTTCCATCATTACTTTTTCAAATAGGTTTTCTATCCCTTGCTTTTCTTCTTCTCCCTCTGGTATCCCTATTATACGGATATTATTATGTTTCACATTGTCTTGTATTTCTCTTAATCCCTCTTCATTTTTTAGGAGCCTCTTTTACTTTTCTTGCTCTTTCCGGATGCTTTTTTCTACTTGGTCCTCCAACTTGCTGATTCGATCTTCTGCTTCATCAATTCTGCTTTTCATTCCTTCCACTGTGTTCTTCAGTTCAGAAATTGTATTTTTCATTTCCTCTTGGCCCATGTTGATAGTTTTTATTTCCTTTTTTCATGTTGATATAGTTTGCAGTGAGTTCCTCGTAGCTTCCCTGTAGTTTTTGCTAGCTCATTGAGAGCTCTTGGAACTTCCTGACAACCATTGCTTTGAACTCACTATCTGATAGTTGAGTTGCCTCCATTTCATTTAGCATTCTTTCTGGGGCTTCTTCCTTTTCTTTCGTTTGGGGATTGTTTCTTTGTCTTCCCATTGTTTGTGAGACTCTTCTTGTTAGCTTCAGCTTCTTAAATTGATTTGTTCTGGCTCCCTGGGTTTATGGTGTGAACTTCTGTGGTAGAATGCCTGTGAGATTCAGTAGTGCTGTCTCCTTTGGGTATCCTGGTGTTCACGGCTTCCAGTGTCTCAGCTGTTGAAATGCCCCCTTTTTGGGACCAACTCTGGTCTTTCCACAGTTCCAGGGGTATTTTTGTTGTTGTTTTGTTTTGTTTTTGTCTCACTCATATGTGTTTAAAGAGAGAAAAGAGAAGGAAAGGAAAAAAGAAAAGAAGGAAAAGGAAATAAAATAATGAAAAGAGAATAAAGAAAAGCAGAATGAAAAAGAAAAGAAGAAAAAAAGAGAAAGGAAGAAGAGATAAACTTGGAAAGAAAGAATGAGAAGCAAAAAGGAGTTGAGGGGTAAAAAAGAACAAAATAATGGAAAATTAATAATAAAAAAGAGAAAAGAAAAAAACCCACAAAAAATCAAAAAACCGAAAAACACCAAAAACCTCCAATTCTTGCTGTTACCAATCTTGCCAAGCTGGTTTTTCTGGCCTTGATGACTGCAGTGGCCGAGGGGTGACCATATTGTTTTTTTCCTTGTTCAGCACTCAGTTTTCTTTGGCCCACTGTCCTCAGAGCTAGCCCAGGTCTCTCTGCACAGGGTCTCAGGTGTGTCTCCTGCGGTGGCAGGCGCCTTCTGTGGTCACGCACACGTGCAAGTGCCAATGATCTTTCAGCCTTCCTTGCACAGGTGCCAACTGTCCTGTGAGCACGGATCGACTCCCACACAGGTTGCACACCGGTGTCTAAGATCTCCCAGCAGCCCACTCAGGTCTCCGATGGCGCAATGGCCTGAGAGACCGAATCGCTGCTCCCTGCTGGCATGAGCGTGTGGGCGCGGGGGCAGAGAAACCATAGAGGCACCCAGCGACTACACCATGGGTCTCTCAGTGGCATGCTGGTGCGAATGGATCCCCGCAAAGCTGTTTACAATGGTGAGTGGGAGTAGACAAAAGTGTGAGCTCCAATGCTCAGTCCTCCCAGGGCTATGAGATCTTAACTCCTTTCTGTGAGATTTCAAGCAACCAGGTTTATCCCGGTGCTGCCGAGACCTTGTTTGGCTGATCAGGGAATGGTTGACTCAGCTCCCTCCCCAGAGTCTTACGGTGAGCACTGGCCCAGGATCTCAGCCCCAGCCCTGGTCTCCACACTGTGGAGTACTCTCCTTACCATCTGGTTTTTCAATGTCCACTGCAATTTTCGATCACCTGTTTTCAAATATGCTGTGTTTCTGGTGTCTGTTTGCTGTGCTCCATTGAAAATTGGCCCAGTTTTTCACCTGTGTGAAGGGGGAAGCGGGATGTGCATCCTCTTACCACACCATCATCTTCTCTCCAAAAATATAACTAATTTAAAATGACTCTAATGTTGAGTTTTGAGAGTACTTTATATACTAGAATCAAGACCTGAGACTTGGCGCTCAGTGGCCACCCTCCTAACTTGGTCTAAATGTCCAAAAAAAAACTAGTGAAGATGAGAGATACTAAACATAGACCTTGTAATAGTAGGAACATTGAAAAATGAACATTTAAATAAGATACGCTTTTTCCTAATTATAATGAAATTACCATTAATTATAAGGATGAAATTATAATTAATTAAAGTGTCCATTTGTCATTTTAAAAATAGAATAACAAAATGTAATAATCACAAAAAATCTTAAAAAGAAAAAACATTTTTAAAGTATCATATCTAACCCCATCACCTAGAAACAAACACTGAGAATATTTTGATGTACATCTATCTAGGTTTTTCAACTCTAATTGTATTTTTGCATAGCTGTGTTAAAATACATTGTGCAAAATTTTATAAACTTTTTTAATATCTGACTTTTCATCATTATAAAGGAAGTACATGTTTGTAGCTACAAAACATAAATTTGGGGGTAAAAATTCTTTAAACTCAAAAACCTACCACTTGAAGATTTTGATGATAGAAATTTTCTTATTTCCTTATGATATTTTAATGTTTGTGTGGTTTTTAATCTATTAGATATCATATTGTATGTATTGAATTTAGGCAGAATTACCACAGGTTATTCAAATTCTTTGTTGGATCATAATATGAAGAGCTTGGTAAGAGATAATGCCTTTGTGTAATTTCTTAATTTTTACTGATTAAAATCTGTTCTGTAAGATTTTAATTGTTGGAGTTGCTTGGCAAGCAAAGTAAACTTGTAGCTCTAATTATTTCTGCCATTATGGAGTTGTGATAGCCATTAGGGTTGAACACCAAATATTTCCTGTTGTCTGCTTCTGGGTGTATGGTAGGTTCACAGCTTTTTAAAAAATTTTATTAAATTTATTGGTGTGGGTACAATATGCAATACACAGCTTTTTTTTCTCCTTCTTTTCCTTGTAGTTTTATCACTAATTCAAGCCATTGAGCTGTGAACAGAATTGTACACATACCTTCTGAGGACAATTCATTTAGCTACCAGCCCTATACCCTCCATAGCCCTTTTCCCCTCTGCCAGGCTGGTCTGCAATGTTCCAGCTGTGGCTCTCTGACAGCCTAGGTCCTGGAGTATGGACACAGGAAGCATAGGCCCCAGGCATGACTTGATGGGCATGGGAGTATAAGAAGTGTCTCTTGTTTTAAGCCACTGAGATTTTGGCTTATCTGCTACTATGACATCATCTAGACAGTACAGAAGTTGGGACCTAGAAGTGTAGAGTTGCCATAAAACAATCTAAACTATATGGTATTGGCTTTGGGCTAGCCAGCATGTTGTGAGAAAGACCTGAAGGATGACACTCCATGTTATGTAATAGCAAAACACTGGGTAAAACGATCACCTGCAATCAGTGTGTGCTGAAATTGCCTGGTGCTGGAGAGAGCTAATTGTGAGTATCTCTTCCCAGCTCCAGAATTTATGATGCCATGTTGCTAACTTGAATCTGAGAGAATTTATACCACTGAAATTGGGAAGCACTACAAATCATAGTGGTTTTTTTTATTCCTGGAGAGCTGGCTATTAAACATTTACCACCACAATATTGAATGCAATAATTTATAAGAGATTCTGTGTCTAATAAACTTGTATTTCTCAGGGAGAGTTTGGAACATTAGCAATGTGTCCCAGTTGCTGCTTGCTGCACTTCACAAAGTACTGAAAGAAAAGGATAGGCTCAAAAAAGAACTAGTTCAGTTGTAAGCAGGAATAACAGAAAATAGAGGGTCTATGCCTTCTCAATTCCAAATAGGAATAATTAAAACTCGGTCTAATAGCAATATTAAATCAGAGATATTTCCTGTACTTATTGTTAAACTATCTGAATCAATTATGATGAAATCATGTAATTCCTTTTAATTTGTCTAAAATTGTTAAACAACAAAAAAGCCTGAAGTGTGGTTCTCCCTTTATATGTAAAGTATGTCTACCAGCAAATGGAAGTAACTGGAATCAAATAAATACAAAGCCTGAGTTTTTAAAACCCCTGTAATGTCAAATAGAGCAGGATCGTGTAAAGGAGGAGGAACAGGGAGGAGATGGAGAGAAAAAAATGATTGAATTTTGAAGACTTAAAATGACTCTTAGACCCCTAACCTTCTCTGTGAATGAAGCAGATTGATAAGCAGCTCAAACGGAAGGGAAGCATATTCTTCAATTTTCATTTTTAGATGATGTCAAGGAGGGTAATGGGAAAGGAAGAACTTTAGAGAGGGTAAAGCAAAGGGCCTAGAAAACAATGGACTTGAGAGACCCTTCCAGGAACAAGAATCAGGGCTAAGACAAAAAATATTCCACATCCCCAATGTAGCAGGCTCTTGCCAATTCTATTAGAATTTCAGAATCACTATGAATCTATGACTTTTGTGTGCCTTTCTTTCCATTTTCAAACAGGAAAGTTGAAACTGATTGTCCTGCTCAACCATTGTATGGGGAAGTTGATAACTAATCTTTTTAGCTTACAGATCTATGGATCAAGAGGGGACACATCTGTACCTAATGAAGGAACCAACATGGCCTTCTCCAACCCCTGCAATTCAGAAACCACCATAAATCACCCAAAGGCCCTAGACAATGACTTGATGTTATGACTGGACAGAAATTTTTAATTTACTCCCTTGGAGAAAAAAGAGAGTATATGTTGCTTGCAGGAAAGAATGAGCAAAATATTTGTGATCAAACAAGTAGAATGTGACCAAATAGGAACATTGTCATGACTAATATTCACTGTAAGTTTCCAATCCCTCCCATTCCAATCACAAGTAAGATTTACTCCTGCCTCCCTTCTGATTTGGTGAGGCTATCTGGCAAATGAGTTTTAAATAGAAGTAACACAAGTCATTTATGAATTAGAACATTTACCTGCTAAGGCATGGCCATGCAGAAGTCTCTTTTTCCTCTTTTATCATGACTGGCAATGCCCAAATAGTGACTGCTCTGACAGCCTAAATCCTGGAATGAGATCACATACAGAAGAGCCTCCCTTGCCCACCCAAGATGGACACATGGCATAAGCAACAAATAAAACTTTGTAATTTTAAGCCACTAAAAGTTTGGGATTATTTATGACTGCCGGCATAAGCTAACATTTCTTTACTAACATAGATTTTGACTTAAATTCTCATCCTACAGTATCCCAAATTTGCAAAATGTTAGCTATTTAACAAGTGTTGTTTTATTAGTTTCTCATTGAACAAATGAAGAAATTTTGTTTAAACTTTTGGCAACAGATATAACACAAGAGGTATGTTTTCTAGTGGTAGAAAATGTGAGGAAGCAGAAGATGGTCAGTTGAGTAAAACACAGGGGGCCAAGATGTTTCCTTGCAATGCTTCCTTAGATCACCCATTTCTATTTTATCTCACTTCACCATCTCCTCTGTTGTCTCCTTGTGACTACCTTATGTCAAGTGGTATATGATGGAGAACAAGAATGTCTAAATTATTCTTTTGTTACCTGTAGAAATCATTTTAAAAGATATACTCTTTCCGAATTTTAGTATAATGTTTCCTTCCTTGCTTTGGAATAGTTATACATAAGCCCCTTTGATATCTTTTCCTATTGCCTTACTCAAATAAAAAGAAATTCTTGACTATGGAAGAGATGTGTAGATGTCAATGGACTGGTTAATTCTTAATTTGTTTGTTTTTTTTTTTTGGTCAAATTGCCTTCTCAAAGATTAATATTAAGCATAGTAATATGCCTAAAAATGTACTCAATTTCCAGAATGTAGCATGCCTTCATCCATAGTGCTGTTTGTTTTAATAAATAGAATATAGTATTTCAGATAATCCAATAATTTTGTTATAACACCCTAAAGCAATACAGTTTGTGAAAAACTATAATCTCCATAAATCACCATTTCAAATTAATTCCTATTCCCAAATATAATCTTTTATTTGTAAACACTATACTTCCAAGAATATAAGCGACCATGTTTAGTTTCTCTTACTCTGTTGCTCTGTTGTCTTCTTGAAGATCTAGTCTTTTTAAAAATATAGAAAATGTTGCATGGGAATTCAGAAAAAATCAGGTGAATCAGATAACTAATAATCTCAAACAGTGTACCCTGAGATTTGAGGGACCACTACTTAGTTTCTCAAGGGGCACTGATCCAGGATCTCTGTCCAGACATTGGGGTGAAGGAGTATCTTCTAATGTTCTTGAACATTAGATGTTTTATGAGGCAAAGCATGTGACAAAATTCTTTTATCAATCCTATTTCATAACAAAAACTGTTGGCTGTTTATATGAGTCATTTTCCCATTCTTCATTGCTAAAAGGACCATGGTTGTATGTATATATGTGTATGTGACATTGAGCTTATCCCTAGATTAATTATTGGTCATAACAATTTAATTTACCTTTAAAAGTGGATAAATTAGGGTGTACTCATATAACCCAATACCATGCCATAAAGGTTTGAGGAGGAAGGAGAAGTTTTTCCTCCCTGGAAAAGAGAAACATCTAAGGAAACAGTCTTATTCTTATCCCTTCCCTCTTCCTTCTTTCTTCAGATACTGTTATGCTGGAATGTAATGTCTGGATCTGTCGCAGCTATCCTTGGATAATGAAATGAAAATCTAAGGACTCTGCATCTAGTTAATTGCTTGTCTCCATTTTTTTTTACTTCCTTTTCTGGAGTTTTGTTCTGTTCCTTCATTTGGGACATGTTTCTTTGTCTCCTCATTTTGGTTTCCTTCTTGTGATTATTTCTATGTATTAGGTAGAGGTGCTACAGCTCCCAGGCTTAGTAGGGTGGCCTAATGTACAATAGTAGGTGTTCTGTAGGGTCCAGTGGCACAGCCTCCCCAATCACTCAAGCTGGCACTCCAGGTGTACCCACCCCCATGTGGTCTGTGTACACATTCCTGTTATAATTGAGCCTTGATTGCTGTTGGCACATCGATGGGAGGGATTTACCCCCAAGCCAATCAGCTGCAAGGACTGGCTGAGATCACCAACCTCAGACCACCAACTACCAACCACTGACTACTGTGGAAAGTCAGCTGTGCATGGGCAGTGGTTTTATAATGCTCAGTAAAATGCAGAGGCACAGTGAACTTACTTAGAACTTGAGCAGCATGAAAAAAGATATGAAAACCATAAAAACAAACAGTTAGAAATGAAGGATACACTAAGTGAAATGAAGAATAATTTATAGGGAATCAACAGTAGACTAGGTGAAGCCAAGAATGAAATCAGCAATCTGGAATATAAGGAAGCAAAAAATACCCAATCAGAAGAGCTAAAAAATAATAATATTTTTTTAAAAAATTGCTGCCCAGAGGAAAAGAGAAAAATCAAGAAATTGAAAACTTATTTCAAAAAATAATGGCAGGCCTTGACTGGGTAGCTCAGTTGGTTAGAATGTCATCCTGATATACCAAGGTTGCAGGCTCAATCCCTGGTCAGGGCATAATCAACAAATGAATGCATATATAAGTGGAATAACATCTCTCTCTCTCTCTCTTTCTCTCCCCTCCCCGTTCTTCCCCTCCCTCCCTCCTCTCTCCCCCATCTCTGTCTTGAAAAAAAAAAAATAATGACAGAAAACTTCCCTAACCTGGTGAAGGAAAAAGAGACACAAGTCCAGGAAGCATAGAGAGCCCCATACAAGATGAACCCAAACAGGTCCAAATCAAGACACATCATAATTAAAATGCAAAAGGTTAAAGACAAAGAGAGAATATTAAAAGCAGCTAGAGAAAAGCAGTGAGTTAATGGAGCTCCCATAAGACTATCAGCTGATTTTTCAACAGAAAACTGCAGGCCACATAAGATTGGCAAGAAATATTCAAAGTGATGAAAAGCAAGTACCTACAACCAAGATTACTCAACCCAGCAAAACTGTCATTAGAATCCAAGGACAGATAAAGAACTTCCCAGACAAGGAAAAACTAAAGGAGTTCATCACCACCATACCAATAATACATGAAAGGTTAAAGGGTCTTTTTTTAAGAAGAAGAAAAAAATCAAATCTGAAAAATAAAATGGCAATAAATACATATCTATCAACAATTGAATCTAAAAACCAAAATAAATGAATAGGCAGAACAGAAACAGACTCACGGATACAGAGAACATTTTAATCATTGCCATATGGGAGAAGGGGGTGAGTGGATGGGTGAAAATTACAGCATAGAGAATAAAGTCAATAATATTCTAATAATTATAAATAATTATATATGGTATCAGTGGGTACAAGTTTATTGGGATGTCACTTAGTAAGTTATATAGTGTCTAATCACTGGGGTGTACCCCAAAACTAATATAATATCATATGTAAATTGTAATTGAAAAATAAAAATTAAAAATAGAAATTTAAAAATATTAAACCTGAGACAACAGCAAAACATTGAGAAAAACAGAGTAAATGAAAGAGACTGGTTTTTTGATGTGAGCAATTGAGGTACAGAGAGAACACCTAACTTCAAGCTATTTATTAATTAAACAATAAATGTCCTTGTTTTAGGCACTGTTGGAATATTCTCTTATTTGTAACTAAATCCAACTAACTTAAAGAATCACAATGATCTTCTTAGAGTAACTTTCTCTCAGATTTTGGCAACTTTTTTCTAGAAGTTTTTGCTTTCAGTGTTCCTATATGGGTTCATCCTTTTATTCTTTATCTTAAGATAAAGTTTTTAGTGGAATTTTAGAAAAGTCTGCGTTAGTGGCATCTAGCAAAATTCCATTTTAAAGTAAAATCCCACCATCACACTTGTAATAACTTTATTTCACTTTAAGAAGACTTGAAATCTCTGGCACTGGCTCCCCATGCCCTGTACATTTACCTCTGTTTCTTCTCTACAGACCATGACTCACATAATCATATTGCCTTCCATGTGGCCAGTGCCATACAAACAGATTTAACATGCATTAATGCATCTGATCCTCAATTCAAATCAATTCGACAAATATTTATTGTATACTTAATAAGCTCAAGGCCCTGGGCTAACTGCTGTGACAAACACAAAGATGAGGAAGAGCTTCTGCTGCCATAAAACCCTCAAGCTAGTTGAAGATACGTATACACCTATCTCTAATATACTTATGACTGTGATATGTGCTTTCTAAGCATTAAGAAGGAATAAATTAATTCTCCACAGGCAAATTCACCGGGATTATAGCACAGAGTTACATGCCATCCAGACATTAGGTACATCCATGTCTTCTTTATCCACTGCTAAAAGAGTATGTTCATATATAAACTATAGTGAACAAGGTGAGATAGAAGAGATGATTTACACTGCACACATATGAACACAGGTTCTATTAGTTACTAGCTATGTGATCAGATGCAATTTATGTGCTTCCATGAATATCTGTTTGTTCATTTGTAACAAGGAGCTAACAAATGATATATTTTAGAGTTCATCGCAAGGTTCTAAATGAGAAACATAAAGCACTTACTATACAGTTCGCCTTATGGTGGCTTTTTTAAAATTATTTTTGTGTTGCTGTTGTTATTATTATTACCATTAGTAATACAAGAATGGGAATGGGCTTCTGTGCAGCCAGGGGCAGCACATGCAAAAATGAGTTCAAAATGTGAGGTTGGAGGCAACAGATGAGGGATGAAAGTGCAAGGAAAAAAACCAAACCTGTATAAATTAAACCAGGAAGATGCATAGTTTGCCTTATTCTCAAGTCCATCTAAGTTCAGTCCTGCTTGTACACATTCTTTATCTCACTGGCAGAAAGGTATTTCCTCAACCAATAAGAAATGGCATCCTGCAGCACTACCAGCACAAGTGGCTCTAAGGGATCCTTCAGTTAAAGCTTGTGTCTCCCACATCTGCCATAATTTAGAAAAGTAGAAGGCCAAACTTTTTAGACATATGAGGTCTGTCTGGAAAAAATCCAACCATTGTTAATATAATGAGAACTGTTTGCATGACACTAATGTAACCCGACAGCCAAGGATAGTGGACAGGAATATGCATGCATGAACAATGATGACTTCACTGTATAGTCAGTGGGGGTGGTAGATGCTATTGAGTGAACATGTGTACTGTGTGGCTGTCACATTCAAAATGACTGAGTGAGTAGAGCAACAAGTATGCGTCAAATTTTATATGAAGTTTGCACATTCCTCTGCAGAAACTACTCAGATGACCCAGGAGGCCACAGCTATGGGCAACTGGTGATTGGCAGGTTCATCCTGACAACGTGCCTGTTCATGCACGACATCTCATACAGAGATTTTTTATAAAACGTCAAATCACTTAGGTGACTCAGCCCCCGTACGGCCCATATTTGGTGCCCTGCAACTTCTGGCTTTTCTCAAAACTAAAATCACCTTTGAAAGGGAAGGGATTTCAAACTGTCGATGAGATTCAAGAAAATATGACAGGGCAGCTGATGGCAATTGGGAGAACTGTGCGAGGTCCCAAGGTGCCTACTTTGAAGGGGACTGAGGTGTCATTGTCCTATGTACAATGTTTTTATATCTTGTATCTTCTTCAGTAAACGTCTCTATTTTTCAAATTACATGGCTGGCTATTTTCTGGACAGACTTGTATGTGTTTCAATACATTTTATTATTATTTAGGTATGATAAGACCAACAGATGAAGAGAAAATTCCCACTAAAAAGACAGTGAGTTATGCATAGCTCCTAAGAAGAGAGGGCTTGCCACACTGTGCAGAGGCACAGGGGGAAGGACCAGGGTCAGTCAAGACACAGAGCGTTCAGGGAGGAACTATGGGCAAGAGCCTTTGTGGTTTCCCTAGGAAGGAACAGGTTAGGTAAAGTAAGTAAGCTGAGGCTTGGCTAATTTGAATAATTCCAGCAGGTTTGGGGGCAGAGGGGCTGCCCTGGTTAACAGGTACCTCATCCTGTGGTGATTAGGTCAGGTGGATAGTGACTCAGAGTGTAAGAGCTAGAGAAGAAGGTGGTTGGGGGTGTGGGCTCTGGGTTGGTTGGCTTGTTTTTGAAAAGGCTGCTCCCAGGCAAGTTGTTTATTATCTCCAAGAACTGGGTAATGCTGGCAGGAACAGTCCCTCCCAGAGTCAGCAAGGCCCCAGATGGCAAAGCATCAGAATACAGGGGGAAAAAAGACTTGGTTAATACAGTACATGAAAAGGAAAAGTAAATAGAGTCTGAATGTGGGTCACCAGAGATCTTCCCAATTTCCAAGGATAAAATGCTTGCAATCTGGCCCATAGAACACAGTGTTCAGGACTTTTTGAGGCTTGTTTTCCAGTTCTCTGCTATGTTTCAGATGGTAATGGCTACTGGTTTAAGTGAGGTATTTTAATTGATGCTGTGTGTCACTGAAAATACCCCTACTCCACTTCAAAAGACTGGTTCAAATGTCCTGAAATGCCCACCTGAAATGTCCAGTGTTTAGCTGGTGTGAATAAACTTTTTCCTTAAGTAATCCCTATAGCTCATAAGAGTATTTTTTATTTTAATTGCTTTTGAGCTTGTAAGAGTATTTCTGTTAGTTTTAATTGATTTAAGAAAATGATGCTGTATCCATGAAATTTATTTAACTAAAATTCATACAGAAGACCATGTTGGACCTGAAGCTATTAACATTTTCTTCCATCACTCATCTGAGGAAGCAAGAGCTTTTCTTTAAATCCACAGATGACATAGCCACCAGGGGTGGAAGAGAGGGGTGAGTCAGTCACCCTGAAAAGATAAAATTAGATTTCCAAATGACCCTGGCAGCAGAAGGAGTCAGAAATGAGAATAACTTTCAACTAGTACAAAAGTGCATTTTGAAATGAGAAACAAAGTGCGAAAATTCAAGATGAGAAACAGCTGACATTACGGAGCTACAAAGAGAGAGCCACTGACATACCTGACCTCAAGGTAAATAGATGTCAAGAATAGTTTTATTCTTGGTGAAAAATAAGGACGTGTTTTTGGGAATGCATAAACAACAGAAGCAATACCATGAAGAATTTATGCAGCATTTCTGGATTATGTAACTCAAGGGAAATGTGTAGAATTTGAGATGCTTCAAAAGAGAGCAACTATAATTTTGAAAGATGTTTTAAAAAACAGAATACAGTATTTTAACCTTGGGAGGATAAAGTTAATTTGGATTCTCAGGTATCAGCTTCATAGCTCTCCAGAAGAGGCAATCACTCACATGGCAGGAAGGTGCTCTTGCCTACAATTTTCTTCTGCCCAGGTGCCACAGTTCTACAATTCTACCATTAGGATATTGACCACAGAATCACAAAGGAAGCAATCTAAATCAAATCAGTCCTATGTGTATGGATACACTAGACATGAACTTAAAACTAACCAATTAGCTTTGGATTGAATGCTTCTAGAGATAGAGTATTTACTATCTGATGATGATGATGACGATGATGACAACGATGTTGATGGTGATGATGGTGGTGATGATGGTGATGATGAACCCTGTCATTGGCTGACCACCTGTTATGGGCTACAAATCATGCTAAGTTTTTAAAATAGGATGCCGTTCAATCCTACTTTTCAATGGAGAAATAGTAGCCTAACTTGGTTAAAGCACTTACCCAACATTTCACATATGTTGTGAGAGGTCATTGAAAGTGCACAGCCTGATTTTAGTCTCTGTTATAGCTTGCTAGACTAAGGAACTTCCCCTTCAATAAATAAGGAAACCCAGGGTCAGAGAAGTTGAGAAACACTCCACGGTCACATGCTGGTAAAAGGCCCACAGGTTGACTCTCAATATGTGTCTGTCTGACTCCAGAGCCTCAGCCTATCTCCACCCTGCCACTGCTCTCTCAACAACACCCACGAACAAGCTTGCACACTTGCCATGCTCTCCCTCAAGCTTCTACTGCACAGAATTGTTATAAATGGAAGATAATAGTCTCCTAATAAATATTTGTTGAATAAACACAATTAAATTAATGTAATAGCAAGCTGCATTATACAAATATTACAGTGTGAAAGCTACAGAAATCAAGTTCCATAAAGAGAAACACATCCATGTAAAGAAATAAATATGCTCTGTGACCTCAATTTGTTCCCAGAAAAGGTAACCAAATCCAAATCCTAACTGTGTGCCCTTTCGACGACTTCCTCTTACCCTGGCTGCTGCATCAAGACCCACTCATTTACTAATGGGTCTTTTTTATGACAAGGAGAGGGCAGGGATTTAAAGCCCTGTCCACTAAGAAGTGGATAGAGATAGATAAGTCACTGCACCTTCACCAGAAAACTATCAATAGTAAATTTCACTCACTATTAAACTTGATTCTGACCAGGATCTGAGTAATGAAGACCTTGGAAATTATCAGCTGTTTGATTCACCTTTGAGCCTGACTTTAATTATTCCCAACCAATGTAACTATGTTTAAACATTTATTAAAATACTCTCTTCAAAAAGAAAAGTGAGAGCCAGGGAACCCTCAAGAAGTCCCAAAGGAAGATGAAGTGATCTGTGAAATTCTCAAATACAATCATAAGCTCAATAGTATGTGTATTCAGTTTTGATTGATGTATAATCATATAACTAATACAAAAAATTAATTTTCCATTACAGCTGTTTTAGAATTACATTTAAAGGCAGAATCACAATTCACTGGGAATTGTAACCACAGTGCCACTGACTAGATTTTAGCTGAAAAAAATTTTTTCTTAATTTTTAAAAAGTTTCTTTCTCTTTCATTTCTCTATTAATAGTTGTTACAAATAGTAACTAAAAATGAAATTAGCATTGAAGTCTTGTGGCAGCAATGATTAAATGAATATTATTGAAAGCCTGTATCAGAGATTTGGGGCTAGGAGATCATTTGACTAGTTTGATGATGACTAGTTTGTGGAATTACTTTTTAGGACATACATGTTGAAAATATTAATCAAAATGGTCCAAAGAATTGGGAATGCTGATCAAGTTCCTTGATATTCATGTTATTTCTGACAAGGAGAGCAGGCCTGTTCAGGAGTCTTCATACTCTTTTTTTAACCATTCAAACCATTTATTTCAAGTTATAGTTGGCAGACCCAGAATGCCAAAAAGAGGAGCACTTCCCTGCAGTAAACTCTGCAAAGACTTGATTTGGGTGTTAAATACATGTTTGATGAGGATTCTAAGGATTCTTGAATCTATACATATTTCTACATTTATTGATTCACCAACTAAGCTGTAAACTCCTGAGAGCAAAGGATGTGTCTTTCACTTTTGAAATCTCTTTGCATTCTCTCCTCCTCTGCTGGCCAGCTGGATGGAACAGCGGTTTTTGTGCAAAGGTACTATATACACACACAGCATCCTCTACATAATATAAGATTGTGCACACAAAGCACTGTTCATTTCACCTGTTTGGCACACCAGCTAACAATGGTCACTGGCACAAGTCACAAATCTAAGGGACAAGACAGCCAAAGAGAAACTAAGGGATATTCAAGATGGAGCCCCACAACCTCCCAGGCTAAGAAGCAGAGGATTGGATTAATTAGATGATGGCCCAGTTCCTTCCAATCTTGAGACTAATTTTGATTTGAAGACAGAGTGAGGTGGGGAACAAGGATGCATTCCAACAAAAGCACTGTAATCACAGTGTAGAAATGGCAGAATCTAGTTTCTCTGTCACTCTTTTCAGAGCTTCAAATAAAAGGGGGTTCTGTAGGCAAGAAGAGGACTCTTCTTTGATGCTGCTGCCCTCAGGCATGAAAGGCTGCCCTGGAATGTGAGAGTCCTCATACTCTTTTGAGAGCAAAACATCAACTCATAACCTTGATAAATTAAGGGAATGTTACAAGCAAGATTAACATAGTATCAGACACTTACTATTTGGTGTAGATTAGTGTGTGTATATTTAAATTATCAGTAATGATTTCTATCTATATAGATAATATCTTTATGTAAATCTATATTATAAAGCAAGGTTACTCAACCTTAATACTATTGACATTTTAGGCCAAATAATTCAGTGTTGTAAGGAACCGCCCAGTACATTGTCCAGTACAATGTACTGTCTAGTACATTGTAGGAATTTTAGTAATATCTCTGACCTTCACCGCTAGAGGACCTTAGTATACACACCCCTTCCCCTTCCCTGTTCAGATGACCAAAACTGTCTCCAGACATTGCCAAACATCCATAGTAGGCAAACTAGCCCCTGGCCAAGAGCTGATGACATAAAACAACATCAGCAGCATATATAAGTTAAAACAACAGCACCATCACCTTATAGCAGATGAGGACAAATTTCAGAAATAATAATTAATTTTAAGTGATTAGAATAGTGGGTCTTAATATGGTTTAATTTCTCAGGAGGAAAACAAATGACTGTTTTTTATTACTAGAACTTGAGATTCTCAGAAATCCATTTATAGACCAAGGCTAACAACTTAAAAAAGTACAAGGTTAAAATAATCTGACAGTGTAATAATCCAGCAGTTAAGGGACAGCCCAGAACATAGGGGGCAGAAAATGGTGCTTACTAGTGATATTCGGTTGAAAACAAGCTGAGCTGGCCCTGCTGAATCCATGTCCCTCTACCTCCATACCCAACAATTAACTGATGACTGAAGTCAACACTTTCTATTTTTAACTTTAAGCAAGAAAAATGTTAATCATATTATGTCTTCATTTTTAAAAAGGTAATCTATTCCTTTAGACAAGATAAAGTATATGCTGCAGAATGCAGAATATAAAGCTGGTTTTCCTGCCATGATTTATAATAGACTTTCATGAGCTTGAACTACCATCCCCCACCCTTCCATATTTTAAAAATAGAGTAATAGCACCATTAGATAAGGTCTGTCCAGAAAAAGTCCAACCATTGTTAATATAACAAGAACCATTTCCAGGACATCGATGTAACCTGGCAGCCAAAGAGAGTGGACTGGAATGCATGTGCACAAACAATGATGACTTCACTGTACTGGTTGGTAGGGGTGGTAGACACCGTTGAGGAAGCAGGTGTACTGTGTCATCATCAAATTTCAAAATGACTAAGAAAGTATAGCAATGAATCTGCATCAAATTTTGCATTAAGCTTGAACATTCCTCCACAGAAACTACTTGGATGATTCAGAAGGCTGTAGCTATGGGCAACTGGTGATTGGCTGCTGCATCACAACAACACATCCGCTCATGCATCACATCTCATGCAGAGTTTTTTGGCAAAGCATTAAATCAACCAGTTAACTCAGCCCCACTACAGCTCACATTTGGTGCCCTGGGACTTCTGGCTTTTCCGAAAACTAAAATCACCTTTGAAAGGGAAAAGATTTCAGACCATTGATGAGGTGCAGGAAAATCCTGTAGGGTAGCCAATGGTGATTGGGAGAACTATGTGAAGGCCCAAGGTGTCTACTTAGAAGGGGACTGAGGTGTCATTGTCCTATGTACAATGTTTCTTGTATTTTGAATCTTCTTCAATAAATGTCTGCATTTTTCATATCACATGGCTGGAAACCTTCTGGACAGACCTCATATACCTTTCTCCTTAACAATGACCACATATGCCAGTTTTAAGACCAGCTTGCATATATCTTTAAGGTATTTTGTGATATTCAGTAATAAATACAGAAATAAACTTCAATATAAAATGATCAAATTCTTCCAATATGCAGAGTTTTTAGAGAAATCCACAGCAAATCATAGATATAGCCAGTTTGTTAAAGTTAATGTTCTTAAACCATGTATTCTAATCAACAAAAGACATGTAACAAAGAAAATGCACCTGTCCTGGAAGTCAACACACCTGGTTAGAGCCCACATTCTACCACTGGCTGCCTGGGTGTGCACCGTCAACCCTTAGCCTTCACCTCCTACAGGTAAAAGTAAATGGGCAAAACCAATGGTCTCTCAGATGGTTTCCAACTCTAAAAGTTCATGATTGTTTGTATTCATTTTCTTTTTACTTACATTCAACTCTACAATTTCCATGGATGGGGGGCAGGAAATGAATGAAATGTGAAATGACACTGCCTAATATCTTGGAATCTTTTAAAAGACAAATTCAGTGACCCAGCATAGTATATCAGAATGTAGCTCTTCTTTTACTATGGGCTACTGAGTGTAGCAGGAGTTCAGAGAAAGGAGATAACAAAAGCTGGGGTTGTTTTCATGGCTCTTCAGAAACCAAGTTCAAGGAGGCAACAAGGTGAAGCATTGTGAAAGTTTGGGCTCCCAGAACTGAAAGTATTCTCCGAGTCCCCTGGTCCATGACACATGACGGAAGTGACTCTCGGAGCCACGGGCTGACTCATCCAGAGCTTGTGGCTGCTAGTGGCAGAGCTAGAGCCCAGGTCTCTGTCTCTCCATCCCCTTTTTCCCTGAAATTTCTTCTAAATTACAAGTTGAATAATCTTAATTAAAAGTCCAATAATCTTTATGAAATTTTTGACCTAATTATGCAGGAGCATCTATTTCCTCATAATTAGTAACTAAGAAGAAGCACAGAAAGAGGTGAACTATCTCATTGGAAAAAAAAATGAAAACTCACACAGTGTACTATTCCAGTAATAAGCCTGAAGACTTAGTCACTGGTTTTCTTTGTGGAAATGAGCAGAAAATCATCTTCATGTTCTGCTTCCTGTGTATTTCCCAGGGATGCAAAGATGAAGAAGTAGAAAATTAAATCACACAAGAAAGCACTTATATATCATTGTAGTTCATTAAATAAGTGGCTCTCCACCTGGCTGCACTTTGGAATCACCACTTGAACCCAGCCACCATCTAAGATCTACATACAAAACAAGGACCTCAAGGTATTGGGCCTGGGAATCTGTAATTTTAAAACTTGAAAAATGATTCTTATGCATGCTCCAGATTAGGGATTATTGGGTTCTTTTTTGTTGTTGTTTTCAAGATTTCTTCAAATTCAAGATTCCCTGATTCTTTACACCTAAGTAGTCTTAGTGAGTGAGATTTTACTGTGGTGTCAGGCCAGAGGGGAAACAAGTGCTGACTGAGAACTTCACCTGCCACAGAATCCCACCTGGCCTCAGAGCACCACTCAACAGCCACCCAGGGTGGTGGAGATACACGGAAAAGACCTGAACAGAGTGCTATCTCAGGTATTTGTGCCTGCCTGCTGAGTTCTCAAAGAAATCATTCCTTCAGGACCTTTAGGGGAATAGAATAAAAGCCCATTTGAATGGGTGAAAGTGTTGTATCACCTGAAAGAATAAGCACATTGTCTTAAGTGCTACAGTCTCTGAGATTAGAGCTTCTGATTCACCCATTCCTTTCTAGCCTGAGGAAGGAGGACATTAGGAAGGGGGAGGCAAGGGTCTGGGTGATGGAGAGAAACTTAGAAAAAAGTGGTATAACAAAGAGGAAAGATATGGGCCTCAGAATTAGATAGCCTGAAGATTGAATCCCAAATCTACATTCTGTTTTTTTCCCAGAGGGTAACTGAGCAAGGCACTGAAACCATATGATTCTCAGCTTTCTCATCTAGAGAATGTTGAAACTAGTACTGTTTCCTATTGTGACACACATGTAATAATTACACATGCAACATCTGCAGTACTTATGCAAACAGGTATTCAATAAATGGCAGCCATCATGAACAGCACTGGCACTACCCAGTGAGGTATGACACGGGGAAAGTTCGAGAAACAGCATGTATGACAGGAATGTGAAAGTACCAACCAGAGGCAGAAAATTTCCAAAGAAGGCAGGGAGGCACTTCATCAATCAAATTCACGGTTTAACCCAAGCCTAAATAAAAGAATATTCTCAACATTGTACAGCAGATATTACCTCTTACTCTCTCACCCTCCCCTCCCTTTCCCACCCTTTTTCTGTATTACTCTCTTTCTCTTGCTCTCTCTCCACACACACACGTACACTTTCAAATAAAGAAATAAATAACGGCACTTTATAGCACAACAGCAACACTAGTGTAGCTGGCAGAAAAGCAAAGCCTTCTGCCGCCAGCATCGCCAAACAGGAGGTACTCAGAGTGCATGACCCAAGCAATGCTGTTTTACAAGCCAAATTTGGAGGTGACCACAAGTGGATCAAAGCAAAAGAAACACACCATAAAAAAAAAAGAAAACACAGCTTTGAGCAGGGGAAAAAAAAAGGTGGGGAATGTCCATAACACTCTGCAGCCAGTCTGGCATGTACCAGTCAGAAAGAGGGAGTTTTTTTTGTTCCAAAGTAATCAACACTCTTTGTGGGGAAGAAGGCAGGACTCCAAGATCCACAAGCCCTCTGCATAACCATTGTGTCCATAAGTCAAAAACAAGGTGAGCAGCATGGAAAGGGCTTCTGACCACACACCCACTGTCAGCCACAGCCAAACATCTGCTGATCCCAGGGACAATACTTTGCAGCACTGAAATTTATCTAGCACTACTATCATGGTCCAAAATCTGCCAGCAAAATGATTCGTGGCCGGTGTCACCCTAGAGAAAACCTGACCATGAATAAAGTTTTTTTGAAAGCTTTCCGCCACCATTTTTACATCTATATAAAATGTAAATATAAGCTTTATTTGTACATCCATTATATGTAAGATGTTCAAGTGAGTGAATTAGGCTACAAATATGATTAAGCCTTGGACATTGTCCCCAATATATCTACAGCACCCAAACAGATAGTGACAGTACTATGTGAGAAGTACCTAGAGAGTGAAAATGAAGAGGAAAGAAAGGAGCTCAATCTGTTGAGGGAATCCATCAGGCGTCATAGAGGCAGAGACGTGAGAGGTGGGCATTGAAAGATCAATACGTATTTATGGCTGGCAGAATTCCACAAGCAGTCCAAGCAGAAGTAGCATAGTGAAGGATGTGCTTGAGGGATTTACCATGCTCGGTGGGATTTAGTGCAGGAGAATGGCTCACCATGAGGCAAGAAAAGTAGTCTGGAGGGGGATTCCCAAAGCCCCAAACACCACAGGCGTCCACTGGCATTATCTGCTCTTTCATTCTCTCCCCACTGCGGGGGCCAGGAGCCCGTCAGCTGTGGCATGTTTTCTGTGGTTGTGACTGTGCACAGCTCTTCACTGTCACCTCACCCAGGTCTTGATCTTAACACCTCCCACTCCAGAGAGCTCTCTCTGAACTCTCAGGGAATTATTCTCTATGGCATTAGAAAAGCTAAAAATCCACTTTCTCTGGTGGGTTTTTGCATTTTAGAAAATGATTTGTATTGACCCAAATAGAAAAAAAATAAGGGTAGGGAAAATTTGCAAGCAGAGAATCTTTCTGACATTCTTAGCTTACTCTTTCATATCAGTCCTCGTTTCTTCCACTTACTCACTTTCCACACTAGAAGAGCAAGGCCCCACCTCTGATCTTTGAGATATCTCCCTTAGAAGCCACATCAACTCTTGCAGGAATTCAAGGGGTTTCCGTCTTGTCCCAGCTACACGTTCACAACAGATGAAGCTCATCTGTGGAACACCCTTCCCAGTGCAGTTTATATTACGACCTGAAACACAAACAGGATCAACCTGAGAGTTGATGAGCTTGCTGAGATGCTACATGTAACTCCATCCAATATTCCCTCACATTAGAAAGTATATTTTGAGGAAAGGAAACCTGGGGTTATTATAAGTGAATTACACAAATTCACTCTAACTTTTAGAAGAAGAAAATTGTCAGCAAATACTACTTCACTGCCAGTATCACGTCACATGAGACATACACTTGTAAACAATCCTACACTTGAGTGTGACACGTGACCAAGCTGAAGAATCACTGGCTGAGTGTTGAACTGAGAAATAGAAACAGATATTTCTCAGTAACATACTTTGTGTCAATAATTCGTATGTAGTTTTTCAAAGTGTCCCATTCACTCTTAGTAAATACATATATTACAAATGATTTTATCTGACTCATTGTTTCACTGCAGATATAACACAGATTCCTATGAAACTAAACCAGTAACCTTTTCATCTCTTACAGAATCATCTTCCACTTGGAAATATACTGTTTTGGGGTTTTCAACATCAGCAAGTATTACTCTATGTTAATAAGGAAAAATATTATACATTTGATGTTGTCACATAAGCTAAGATTTCTTGGAATGCTGTAGTTAAAGTGTTTTTAATGCAAATTAATATTTGTATTATCCTCTTTGAACAAAACTGCAAAGGGAATCTCAGATATGACCTCATTTCCTTCATTGCTGTAACACAGACGACCCAAAGTCTGTGTGTCTTGCGACAGCAAACCTTTTCTTCTCATTCACATGTCTGCACCTGCGGATGGATGGGGCTGCTGCAGCTCTGCCCAAATCTGTTCCACACATCCTTTCATTAGACGACCTCAGATAAAGATGCGACCCCTCCTCTCATGCCCATGACAGAGGCTAAGAACAAGAAGCAATCATGTTTGACACTTCCGCTTATATATAGCATCTGTCTTACTGGCTCATATTCCATTGGTCAGAAAAAGTCACATAAACTAGTCCAACATCAATGGAGCAGGAAAACATACTCCAGCCATGACAGGAGGTGGAAATAAGTATATGAAAACAATAATATCACAGATTACCTTCTGTGGATATTCACTTTTCTTTCTCACTCAAAACTAACCACTTCCAAGAATTATGCTCAGACAGTCTCATCCCATGATAACATCAAGTGAAGATCTTATGACTGTCTCTAAATCAAGTACAAAATAACCCACAGACACCCGTGTGGAATATTGGAACAGGGACAGAACAACCACAGTAAACATCCCCATTCATAAA
The DNA here is from genome assembly GCA_004027475.1 of Anoura caudifer. Taxonomy (NCBI): domain Eukaryota; kingdom Metazoa; phylum Chordata; class Mammalia; order Chiroptera; family Phyllostomidae; genus Anoura; species Anoura caudifer. The sequence goes on from PVKU01001557.1 coordinate 21,681, forward strand.
AAGGAAGAATGGGAAGTTCTTGGCAATCGCTGGTGCACAGCAGTTTTGAAATTCTGCAGGAAGAACATGTTGAAGCCCTACATCCTAGGGCAGGGAATGTTTCTCGAGTAGCTTCCTGACTCCGCTCAGCAGGTAGCTGCCCAGCCCATCATTCTCTGTGGCTTTTGATGTTGTCCCCCAGATATCTTTTCTCTTTCATTATCCCTGTTAGGTGCACCTCACGAGGGCACTGAAGATTACGCCATCCTAAGAGAACGAGCAGCCTTCTCAGCCTGCTTCTCACCCAAGGAAGTTGGTTGGGGCACAGATGGTTTCAAAAAGTCACAATCTCTTTTAATTAAAGATTACAGGGTTTTCAGAGGTATAACTCTTACAAAGATTCTGTTAGATATGTATCTATTTCATATCACTTCCCTGAGCCAGTAGCCCCCACAATTTTTGGTGGACATGTTTTCCCTCTAGACTTCACTAGGGGTGCTGTGGGCTCACCCAGCCATTGCAGTCATGCCGTTAGGAACTGGGGCCGCTCCAGTGATTGTGTTCCAGCCCACATTGTGATCACTGGTTTTGGGCCGAACATCTCTTGATTTTATCTTTTATCAGTTGAAGATTAAAACCAATCCCATATTTCAACTCTGAAACCCCAGATTTTGAAGCTATTTTTCCCCTGTATCCTTTCCTGCAAATGAGCCAGTTATTTTCTAAATTTGTTTTATTTTAAAATATCTTGTCAAATGCAGCTAATAAAAACTAACTTGCTTTAATAGTATCCTGTTTAAATTCCTTTCCAGCCAAAGCCATAAGTTTATCCGGAACACTATCTGCCTCCCAAGTTATTGCCACTGAAGAAAAACTATATGACATTAATCACTGCTCTTTTCAGTTTGCTTAGTAGTTTTCTCACCACCTACAGCTTTATCTTGAGGCAATTGCCACCTATTTTTATTTTCATACAAGAGCACCATATGCCTCATATCAATTTTTATGTTAGTCAGCTTGCTGCACAAAAAGCAACCCCAAAACTCCAATGGCTAATAAGAACAAACACATTTCTTACACATGTGACATGTCAGCAAGTATCACTTTGTTACAGAATGGACCCGTGAGGGGAGCCCAGACACTGTTACCTGAAAAAGCCCCCTCCCCCGGGGTCCCTCTGTCCTAGGTTCATATTTGCCTGCTGCCCTTAGAAATTGTGGCTCTCAATGCCAGAGTCTGGTGAAAAGGAAAGGAACTATTTACTCAAAAGTTATACAGGTTTAGAATAATGACAGAATATCACTGTTAAAATCCCAAAGTCCCTTGAAACACCCACAAACACACAGTACTACCTTCCCCCCTTGCCCAACCAGGCCAGTAAGGGGTACCGCATCTCAGGAAAAAGAAACAGAAGTCTGTAGCTCATCCAGATTCCTGGTTCCTCCCAGTAATCCATGCTCAGCTGGCAGGCCTCCGGCGCCATCAGCTGTGTCACCGGGCTCTCCAGTTCCTGATCCAAACCCACGTGGCACCTTCTCCTGGCCCACCCGCGAGAGTCCTTTCACCCCATTCTTTCCTGCATGATCTCACATCATCCCCCTTAGTTCTGCATTGTCTCTCTCCTCGCAGCAGCCAGGCTTCAGTTTAAATCCCAGCCTGGAACCTCCTCTGTAACCCCATTTCTGACTCCTCCCACAGTCGACTATACCAGCCAGCACTCCCGCGTTTTTTGCCTGTCTTGGCTGCCATAGTCGGTCCCAGCAGGCAGGCCCCATGGGGTGGAGTGAACCATCTCCAAGCTCTCAAGTAGGTGTTGTAACCAGGGGGACCTTCCTCCCAGTTACATCATGGGTCAAAGTCACTCCCATCTCTCTAACTAGACTTGTTAATATGCAAAATAACTGTTTCTGCACATCAGGTATGAAGCTATCCTGCTGCTACTGATATGCAAAATACCTCTCAATGGCCCTGCTCCATATGTCCCTTCCCCCAGCCAGGCCTATTATCCTATATTGCTAGATACCCCAAGTTCTGAACCCCATTACAAATCCCCTCTTGAGGGGCTTACTGCACCATGTTACAACTTGGTTATGAATACTTGGTCTGCCCCATATATCTTCACATGCAGAGACCCAGGCTGCAGGGGCAGCCACAGGGCATAACATGTGCGTTCTTGTGACAGAAAGGAAGAGCAATAGGCATTAAATCACATTTAAGGCCTTTGCCTAAAAGTGGTATAGTTACTTCTTACATTTCACTGACCAAGTTTAGCATGATAGAGTAGGCAATATTTTCCTCCTATTGGGAAGAAGGTGGAGTAAATATTTTCCAATAATAATACAATCTACTACATGCCTTACTGAGAAATGAGAATTGTATAAAACATCAGAGTTGGTGATATGATTGATAGACTTAAGAAAATGTGTTGTGGGAATAGAAAAAATAAATTTTCTATCAAACTTTCTAAGTTTTTCTGGCTGGACTAATAATCAAATTAACATGAGACAGACTAACACGAGAAAATGACTAAATTTACTAAGTATGTAACATGGGATCTTCATAGAATATGAGACTCCAGGAAGCACTGGACACTGTGGCTAATCTGCCATTCTGGACAAAGAAGATGGAGGCAGGGATCAGGGGTTTGAAAGAAAAATTAGGCAACTCACAGGTAGATGAGAAAAAGCAAACATGTGGTAAACAGACTCTCCATGGGCAAGCCAGAAACAATGGGACACAGACAGGAGCCCAGCAAATAGGCTCTGCTAGATTTCTCCCTGTCTGCCATACTTAATTCGTACTGAGGTGAATATGCTGAGATTCCCTTCCTGAAGCAGGTTTTTCTATGAGAATACATTTAGGCAGGTAAAGGTGAGGATTAAAAGTTCTTTCTGAGTCTTTCTTCTAAAATAAACAGCCTAAAATAATCAATATCCCAAAAGATATATTTTGGGGTGGCAAATTCTAATCCCTCTCAGAGTGTAATGACCAGGAATTTTATGAGCTCAATTATTTATTAATTAACTTGAGAGAGAGAGAGGCTACTGAACTCTAAGGCTTTGTGCTGAAAACATCACACAAGGATATAGTACAAATGTGATCAATAAGTCAAAAGTAAAAACATGAGAGGAAAAATATAAAGTTTTTAATTTTGTACTTTGTCTATTTTATGAGATTAAAAGGTTTATGAAAGTGAAGTACATTTTAGGGATGTACACAGCATACAGACAAACTGAATACGTTGAATCCCTCCAGTTTACATTTACTGCAGTCAAGGACTTTGCGTCACAATCAGCAGAAGCATTAGGAGGGAAAGATCTCTCCAGAATTGTGGGGTGCTTCTGATTATTCCTACACTATTCACAAACCTTAGTAAATGCACCATTTCCATTTCAATAGGAGCCCTGACAGCTAAAGGTTTCGGAAAGATAACACAGTGAACAGTGCCCTCTAGTGGTAAATCAAAACTTTTGGCTTGTAAACAGCAATTTCATTTTCTTCATTTTGATTCTTGATCTGGATTCTGAAAAAAAGTTAGAATTTTAGAAATATATAAATAACACTCCAAAGCTCCATTTCCCTGCGACTGACACTTGCTTATTGATGTTTGGAAATATCAAACAATTTAATTTTCACATAAAAAATAAAATATATATTTAGCCTGTTACTGTCTTATCCTTAAATATTCACAAACATATAATCTATTTTATTCTTAAGAAGAAATAAATGTTTTACCCAGGAAATGGAGCTTGAATAATCTGTAATTTAGGGTTATTTTTAATTGATTGCAGTCCAGGGTAATCAACAAGAATAAATGTCTAACAAGTTTCTAACTCTTGATATTTCCAAAATGATTACACATTTTATTAATCAAGGTTACAGTCACCTCATTTTACCAGTGTCAATGAAACCCTGATGCTACGTTAATTAAGAATCGCGTGGCAATGAAAATGGATATCTTCAATGTTGCTGCTGCTGCTGCTGCTGCTGCTGCTGCTGCTCTTTGCAGATATATGTGAGTTCCAAGTGCCCTCTGTTGGACAAAGTGCAGTTGACGAAAAAGCTGTCTTGGTTCTATTCCAGCTCAGCCCTCTCCCTCTTCCATCCTATTCAAACTAAAATTCCATTAAAAAGTCATAGAAGCTCAACCCATGCAGAGATATAGTATCAGGTCTAATATCTTAATATAAGAACAAAAGTATTAATGCTTTCTTCTATCTGTGTGAGTAACTTTCAAATACCAAGCATTTCTTGAATACTCAAATCTCATTTCAAATATGATTACCTCTGTGAGAAATTAGAAACTATTAGAAAACAACTGATAGACAATACTTTAAAACTCAATTTTCTCTTCAGCAATTAGAGATGTATTTCTTTTTTTCACCCAACAAACCTAGAGTCCAGCTTTACGCAGGTTTTCCAGCCCCTGGGGAGGTGTAGTTCTCCTAAAGTGCTCTCTAAGCAAAAAGGTAATGTGCCCACCGTGTAGCTGAAAACCTTAACAACTGCAGCTACCAGCTCAAGTTTTGTGACTGAACATAGCAATGTAGTCTCGGAGAAAGGGGGGAGTTGCCTGTCTCTTTGATGTCCAGGAGTTAGAAGGTGCTCGGGTATCAGAAGGAGTTATCATTGATCCTCTTGGTCAGATATCCATCCGTAAAACTGGGATCCTGTTGTTTTATGAAGCCTAGCCTACATTGCTTTTTAAAAAATTTTCCCTGCTCCTATGGTCTCTCTAAGCTATTAAAACTCTAAATTTATTTCCTGCTTTTTTAGAAAAATCTATCTTTAAAAAGAAAACACAAAATGGAAGTGTTCCCTGAACTAAGAAGCAAGGCATCTTTTGTCTGCGACTGCCTTTCTCTTGAGAATTATGTTTTAACAAAACGTGAGATCATAGCCTAGTTCATAGTAATCAAAAAGAAATATATTTGCAGAAATAGAAATTAGATTGAACTTCTTCCATCAGTGCTTAACAATTTCATTTAGCTACTAAAATATTAATTAAAAATAATCTAAAAATATGGTTACTGTTGTAGATGTTGCTTTTCTGCACTAAAAGAGTTATGGGATAAACTGTTTTTCTCAAAAACTCATATGTTGAAGTCCTAAACCCCAGTACTGCAGAATGTGACTTTATTTAAAAATAGCATCTGTAACTGAGTTGCAATAAGGTCATTGGGGTGGGCCCCAATCCCACAGGACCAGTGTCCTTATACGAAGAGGAGGTTAGGACACAGGCTCACACAGAAGGAAGACGTCCGTCTATAAGCCAGGGAGAAAGGTCTTAGAAGAAAGCCATCCTCCTGACAGCTGATCTCAAACTTCTACCATCCAGAGTTATGAGAAAATAAATTTAAGCCACCCAGTCTGTGCTACTTTGTATGGCGGAGCCAAGTGAACCAAAACAAAAAGTAAGGATGATATCATTTCTGTGGCTTTATAATGTCAGGACAGGGATGCCAGGGATGTTTCTCTCAGCCTTTCCGTCAAGCTGGTTGCCTCGTGGTGATAGCCAGCTAATGCATCTCCAGGCTTCCTGTCTACATTCAAGACAAGAAAAGAGAGGAGAAAATACTCTTCTTTTTATCAAAAACTGAAACATGTGAGTTTCATGTTTTTTACATGAACTCTTTTGTTGCATTATCAGAAAACTCAAAGAGGCTCATACTCAGAACGTACTGGCTCAATAATTCGAGAATCGAGGGGTAATGACAACTTCAGGCACAGTGGGACTCACAGGTCAAATGATATTATCTGGGGTGAGATTCTTCACCTCGTAATCTTTCTTCCACTATATTGCCTTTGCTCCCCTGCTCCTCAGGGTTATTGCTTGAAATTCCAGGATTTTGCTAGTCTCACATTCTTTCAAGATCTACTCTAGCAAGAAAGAGTTCCTGTCTCCTAGCTTTCCTGGGTAAGAACACATATATTCTTCTCCTTTAGTACACTCTCCTGGCATAATTATGTAAAATTCTTCTCAATACTCCTGTCTTAACCCAAACACTTAATGCTGAGAATCATCAACACTGAAAGGAGTAAAGGGCTCCTCCTTGTTAAGTATTTACTCCATACCAGGCGCTGTTCACAATCTCCTGGCATCATCACACAGCTTAATGCAACAAGAATGTTCATCCTACTTCAAAAATATTATTGAGTATTTACATATTTTTAAAAAATAGCTAATCATAAGCAAGCCAAGCAAATTGGAACAGATTAGTCAGTCAGATGGAAAACAGCCAGGAACTCCATACATTTCTTCTGGCTCCAGAATCTTCATCCTCTTAACCAGTTCGCTCCACTTGATTCCATATCATTCTTCACAAAGCAGGAGTAGCCCCAGCTCTCTGTCTCAGTTCCCAAAACCTCCCCTATCTCCTCTGCTCACCAGTTCTAATAATTTCTGGTTACTACAGTTATGTCTATCATCTATTCTTCAATTCATGAGAGGCTAATTCTGAACAAACAAGTGTCCCCCTCTTCCCTGTGACTCTAACGTTAGGAAGGAAAGACTTTCTTCCATTATCCTGGCAAAGAGAATCATGTGAATGCTACATAGTCACTCAACCCAAGCCTTTTATAAACTTATCCATCTTTTTAAGTTTTATGATTTTTTATTATGCAGTTTTATCTCCCTTGAAGCCTATTTAAGAGTCAGTCCTTAAAATACGCTGATGAGGTAAAACACTTGACAATACACATGTTATACCAACAGATAAGGATCAAAACGAGAGCCCCATTTTACATTTTGCCTTTACGTTTTCACTGAAGATCTATTTTCAGTGCAGAGGTCTGATGAAGTCAGTGTGGTACCTTTCTGCTTCAGTCAGAAGCATGCTGGCATTATCAGCAGCCAGCAGAGCAGGGTGCTGAGTGCAATTACAAAGAGTGCTGAAAGACATAAACCCCATCTCTTCAGAGATCAGAAATCAGCAGGATATACAACCATATTTGATGGGTGTTTTTCCCAAGGCCACATCAGCTAGGAGGCACAATTTGGAAATAAGATATTAAAATATAATTTAGCCTCATCTGAAGATTTGAGAGTGTTCATTCCCCTTCTGTACCCCACTTCAACTTCATTCTTAAGGAGAGGGCCCCTTGCTCTGACATCTTTAGTAAACTTGTCACCCCAACATTATATGCACCCCATGGCATCATAATTTTCATTTATGAAAGTGTATCCCCCCACTAGGCTAGACATTCCATGAGGACAGGGCCTACATTTTATTCATGGCTATATGAGCAGTGCCTAGCTTAGTGCCTGGCAGATGGTGCTCAGTAAATGTTTGTGCTTTGAAGAGGAACATGTTCCCAAAGACAGGGTCCCTCTTAAAAGCACAGAGTCCTCTGGGAGCTCCTCTTCGTTGGCCACTGAGATGGCACCACGTGAGTTCCAAAAGACTCTCCACTTCAGGGGACAGAGGCCCCTGCCACCCCACGAAGGCTGAAGTTCATGGAGTCTGCAGGAAAGTTTCCAGAAGCTTCCATGCCAGTCTCTTCAGCAAGAAATTTGAACCCAGGCTCTGAGACTCAATGGCTCGGATGGCTGATCCAGAAGTAGCCTTCCTAGGGAATTAAGCTCTCATTTGCTGCTTTGGGATTGCGTTTACTTTTTATTTGGTTTTACTTTCTCACCCTGGCAACCTGTCAAATCAGAGCAGGGGCTCCTGGTCTCCTTCCCTTCCCTCCCTTGTACAGTGGTTGTAACACACCACATGAAGCCCCTTCCACACTGCCTGTCTATCAGAAACACCTCCACCCCTCCATTTGCTCACTCACCTCCCCTCATTAGTCCCACTGGCAGAATTCCATCCAAGGCTCATATTTTACTCTGAATGATGCACTACAAACAAATAGGCATGGACAGTACACTGATCATGCAAGAAAATTATTCATTGTAGAAAATTATTCATCCTGGAAACTGGATGTTAGGAGTGGGAAACTTATTAGAATGCTGTAAAGTGTTTCCGGGATTCTAAGCTCCTTCAGGGCAGAGACTGAATTGTTCACTACCCTAGGGCCTGGCACAATGTCTGTACTGCAGCTTGAATCCTCAAGGCTGACTCTGACATCTTTCACCTGTATAGACATCCTTTCTCCTGTATAAAGTTAGTTCCACTGCAGTCGGTATTTCTATGTGAGATCACCCCAAGGCAACTAGGAGCATAGGTGCTGACCCTGCCCTGATAATGCCCTGTCTGCTCAGCTTCTCTAACGCCCTGTGTTAAGCTATAACAGAGACTCAGTGATTGCTCTAGAAACACAGAGGAATGTGCTTCAATGGCATGGGAAGCTTAGAGAAATCCAGGCAACCACAATAATTTAATGAAAAATAAACTCTTGGGTGGAGGGGTTAGGGTGAGGGGACTATGGGCAGAGGGCCCAAGATGGAAGACCAAAGGAACCTTTGTGCTGATGTCAAGAAGCAAGGTCACAAGGACAACATGCATCCTGAGAATGGGGTTCAGCCCTGGCTGATGTGGCTCAGTGGACTAAACAGCAGACTGAGAAGCAAAGGGTCGCTGGTTCAATTCCCAGTCAGGACACATGCTTGGGGTGCAGGCCAGGTCCCCAGTAGGGGGCGCACAGGGGCAACCACACAGAAATGTTTTTTTGCCCTCTATTTCTCTCTCCCTTCCTCTCTCTCTAAAAATAAATAAAATCTTTAAAAAAAGAATTGGGTTCAACCATGGAAAGAAAATAGAAGCTTGCATATTCAAGAGGAAGTGATTCCAAAGTACAAAAGCGAAGTACATGCAACAAGAGCACAAGAATTAAATGAGGGAGGGCACACAAACACATAGGCAGCGGTGCTCACAGCTTTAAAATTTGCTCTCCTGTTTCAAGTCCTATGACGAGCGAAAATGCAAGTATCTCTCTGGTAAATAAAAATAATGAAGCAGGGAGAACTGTGTTTCACTACAGCAAAATGAACATGTGAAGTGAATTTCAAAAGCTTCACATCGGGTGTACATCCAACAGGAGATGGTCTTGACGCCAACAGATCAGAGAGACTGCAGGGTGAAGGAAGAATTTCAGGTTGTTGAAGGTAGCAGAGCAAGTATTTATTCACATACTCGATCGATATTTATTACGTATCTGTTATGCAGGCATATGCTAGGTAGGTAATGTATAGAAAAAATTACATAAAATCTCTCTCAGTGCATTTACTGTCTGGAGTGGGTAAGAGAAAGCCAGGTACACTCTAATTATTACACAGTGTAATAAATACCATAGTAGATAGTGGAAAAATCACAGAACACTATGGGGTAGTGATTTTCAACCAATGTGTCACAGATGACACACCGCTGTGCTGCAATAATTTTAAAACATGCAATACCTGACTATTTAGTCAGGGGCCCTGACCTCTTTTCCTTTAGACTGTCAAATTAAAAGATGACAACAGCCAACACAACAGTAGCTGTCCAGTGTGAATGAATCAAAATTATACCTACTAATTTTCCAGACTGGCAAAAAACATTTTTGGAATGCTGCAGAATTTTAGTAATCATTTTATGTGTGCCATGAGAGGGAAAAGGCTGAAGATCACTGCCGTAGGGCTATATGAGAGGGGCACCTAGTACACTCTTAGAGGTTCAGAAACCAACCCTCAAACGAAGTACTAGCTTGGCTGAGATGGAAAAAGAAGTATAGTGGTTAACTGAGTAAATGTGGGAAAATGTGGTCCAAACAGTAAGAATAGCATGTGCAAAGGTCCGAAGATAAGTACCTAATGTGTTTGCAAAATGAATGGATGTATGGATAGAAAAAGATGAATTATGGGGAAGGGGATACATAAGATAAAAAGGAGGAGTAAGCAGAGGTCAGAAGATAAAAGTTTTCAAAAGCTGTAAATTGTGCTTCATCATGAGAACAATGAGAAGCCACAGAGAACTATTGAGCAACTACGTAAACAATTTCTTCTGCTCCTTTCCTGAAATATGCTAGAGCTTTGCACTGCTCAGAAATGAAGTGTCCACTTTAACAGATGAATGAAATTGTCCCTCACCACTAAAATCTCAATATGCTTTCTGCCACCAGTTATCATCCCACGTCATTTGATAAAATTGTGCCTGCAGTGTGCATCCTCTCATCTGCCTGCATCCCTCATTGTTTTCAAATAGTTCAATGAGCAACATTGCTGTGGTAACTTTATGAGGATACTGCACAGTGAATTACATTCTAACAACAGAAAGTCAACACAGATTTACAACAGAATAGTATTGACTGTATATTTCTCCCAATAAAAAACACTAGAAAAATCTGTGGACCAGTAAGGGAGAACACCACCCTGATGAAACTTAGTAATGGCTCAAAATAAAAAATTAGGGCAGGGCTTATGGAGAATTTGAGGGTCTCAGCTGGGCAGTTTCAAGATGAATCTTGTAAATGAGGAACTGGTTGAGATTGGGGATAAAATTGTTTTACTATTATTAAAATATCTTTAGATTGGGAGACACAATGAGGCAATGGTCCTGATGCAAGTCTTCATAAGTAAGCTATTAGTCCTGATAGGCAAGTTGTTTCATTGATTTACCTTACTTTTTCTTTGGTTGATTTTTTTTTCTTTCATGACCAGACATTTCTTAAAGAAAACAACAAAGTTATTTTTACCTAGCCCCAACACTGATTAATATAAAGGCAAGAAACAATGTTTACTCGTAGTGTTGTTCTGCATGGAGACAAAGAACACTGTGGGTGCCAGTTCTCAGTAGCCACATAATTTCTTTTGAACATGTTGCCATTTAACCAGTAAAATCCACACTAATAAATGGTCAGAGGAACAGTTATACAAGTTAATAGGACAGCTTTCTTGTGATTTTTAGCTAATGTGAATAATTGATAATTGAATATAGATAAAATTTAAGAAGGATATATAAGAGAATAGCACAAAATTAGTATATTTTAGTAGACTCCAATATATTACAAATACTTGGCTTAACACAAGATTATAATGCTGGTTCAATGAGAAAAGATGGGTAGATACTATGAGTATTCTTTTTTTAATATTTTATTTATTTATTTTTAGAGATGGAAAGGTAAGGAGAAAGAGAGAGAGAGAAACATCAATGTGTGGTTGTCTCTCATGCACCCCCACTGGGGACCTTGCCCACAACCCAGGCGTGTGCCCTGACTGGGAATCAAACCAGCAACCCTTTGGTTCGCAGGCCAGCGCTCAATCCACTGAGCAATACCAGCCAGGTGATTATTCTTTTTTATTTTTTGCAATTACAGTTTATAGTCAATATTATTTTGTATTAGTTTCAGGTGTACAGCATAGTGGTTAGACAACAATATACTTTAAAGTGTTCATTATTCTTGAGTGAAATTTCTACAGTACAGAAATAATCACAACACTCAATTTTTTTAAATACATTGTGTCTCTTCTTCCAGATATCTTAAAATAAAAGGCATTTCATAGTCTGGCCTCAGCCTCATCATCTGCAATACCTCACTCTTATAACCACAAAGTTTCCCCAAGTATACCTGCTTTTTCAGACTTTTAAATATGTTGTTCCTTCTGCCTGTAGTGTCTCTCTGTTCTACTAGCCTTCTCCCATTTATCTTTCAACAGTCAACTTAAGTATCATATATTTAAGAAAATGTCCATGACACCTCCAATTGTGTTAAGTGCAGCTCCTCTTTGTTCCTGTAGCGTCCCATGAATATCTATATCCAATAGGAGATTTCTTTTTAAGATTTTATCTACTTATTTTTAGAGAGGGGAAGGGAGAAAGAGTGGCAGAGAAACATCAATGTGTGGTTGCTCTCGCACACTCCCACCAGGGACCTGGCTTGCAACCCAGGCATGTGCCCTGACTGGGAATCAAACTGTGATCCTTTGGTTCGCAGGCCAGCGCTCAATCCACTGAGCTACACCAGCCAGGGCTCCAACAGCAGATTTCACACAGCACTGTAAGTGCCTCCAAACTTGACTCTCTTCTTCTTAATCCATGAGCTGCCCAAAGCTAAGGACTGCACCTTCTTTTACTCAGCTATTTCTATTAAACACAGCTGGAGAGTTTAAGCCTCCTACATGAAAGGATACCAGCTAGAATGGGTTTGAGTGAATCTTCATATTGCAGTAAATAAGTTTTACATATGAGTATTTTATACATTAAAATTCCATAATTATTTCTGTAAAAAGTTTTATGGAACTCTGCAAATTATCATGAACCCAATGAAAAAGTATTGTCCCTTGAGAAAACTAAGTTTACTCCTCATGTAGATCCCGACTGCTTGCAGGGCTCTCGGTCAGCCACCGCAGTCAGTTCTCACTAGGTAGATAGCTCAGATATCCTGGCTCCCCAAGCAAGGGAAATGACAACAGTCCATCTGGAGGATAAACCTCTCAAACTGCAGGAAGTATTATCAATGCTAAGCAACCAATACATTGATGGTACAAATAAAGATCACGTATTGAGGATTACAATTCAGAACTCAAGTAAAGGACAACCACTTAATAGAATCACCCAAATAATAATCATAAAAGAGATTAACTCTTTCAATGATATTTTAGAGAATTCAGTCCATTAGATATAGCTAGATGAGCACTTTCAAGTCTATGAATTATATATGAAATACTTTCAAATGATACAAACCTGCATCTGTAATTATAAGACAACCCACATTTTAGCATGCAGGGATGTTAGGTTTTGCCTCTAAAAGCTTTGTAAAGTCTAGTGGGGACGAGCACTTTACAGCAAAAGAGGGTCACCAGCCCTCACCGCCCCTGGCCCCACGCAGCTCTAGGCACCAGGGCCCCTCCTCTGCAGGGTCAGTGTTGTCCAGCGCATCAACAAGACAAAAGCATGGAAGGAAGTAATGTCAGGAAACTGGAACAAGTCTGAGTGAGCTCCCTTCTCTGCAGCCATGTGCCCGATCCAGTGCTAATCTTCCACATCAGATTCTGAGCAGCCGTCCAGTTTCCTGCTGAAATAAGAGCCCTTCTGAGAATCCCAGCCCACTTCCAGGAGTCCTTACAAGGCTTGGAGAACACCCGATCTTCAGGGTTTACAGCCTGCCCAGTGTTACCCCAAGTGCCCACTGCAAACAGGTTTGCCAACACCCTCGCTGTGTCCTTAAACAACAGAGAGAGCAGACTCTCTTACAAAGACACTAATCCCATCCCATCAGGGCCTTACCCTTATGACCACATTTGACCCTGATTACCTCCTTACAGGCCTTATCTCCAAAGAGTCCACTTCAGGTTAAAACTTCAATTATGAATTGAGGTGGAGCAGGCATAATTCAGCCCATAACACTAATCTGAATCTGAATAAAGCCTAACTTTTCCATATTCATTCCACAATAATAATAAAAATAGCACTTTCAACAAATTATCTTTAATTTTCAGGATAACATTGTGGCTATGAAGCATAATACATTGACAGCTTGAGGTGTAAAACATCCTAACCAAAGCCCCACAGCTACAAATTAACAGAGTTGGAATTCAAATCCCTGTCTCTGGGAATTTAAAGGCCAGAGGAGATCTGTCCACTGCACCCTCTTAGGTGGAAATTATAATTCAGATCACTGATTAACCTTCAGTCCCAGCCTGTTCTTCACCTGCTTGCACTGCAGAGATTATTAAGGTTTGCCTCACAGACACACCTAAGTTTTCACAGTTATAGAGCTGACAGTGAGTCAATCAAAATATATTTATTCAATCTATAATCAGACACTGCATGGCGCACTAGATTATTGCTTACATATCTACAAATGCCTGACAAGATGAATGTAAAGCTAACAGGTTCAGATGGTACTTTGGTTCCTATAATCAAATTTTGTAGCATTCTGCCTCTTTGATTCATGCTCTTATTTAAAATTCTGCATTGCTCTTTGTAATATACCAGCTTTTAAACTGTCGTTACATCCATCTTTCTCTGTCTTTGTGTTCCCAGCACAACCTCCAATCCTCGTTTGACTCAACAAATACTTATTGACCCTCTACTACACATCAGGAGTATTTCTAGGTACATGGGATATATCAGAGAACAAAACAGGCAAATATCCCTGCCTATATGGTATATATACATACAGGGTCTGGCACTAATAATACCCCTTTTGTATTACAAAATCTTTTATTACAAAATCATAAGCATGTAATTCTGTAACACAACAATATCACACTCAAGCACACCATATGACATTTTCAGTGAAATGTTCAAATTACTGTCCATCTCCTGCAAGATATTCACGTACCCTACTAACCACACTCAGGCAAGCCTTACCTCTGCCAGACCCTGTATATATATAGCAGAGAGGCAGAAACTGATGGCCATACTAAATAAGTAAATTACATAATGTGTAGAGATTATGATACAGACTACAGAAAAAGAAAAGGCAGGGCAAGGCAAGGGAGATCAGATGTGTGAGAAGAGAAGGTCAGAGTAAGGGACATTTGAACAAAGATACAAGGACATGACATATCTGAGGGAAGCTCACTCCAGACCGAGGAAACAACATGTGCGAGGACCTTGAGGTGATGGCATGTCTGAGGAGCAGAAAAAGGGCGAGCACAGCAGGTGCCATGTGAGCAGAAGGTCAGAAAGTTAACAGGGCACCAGATAATGAAGGGCCAACGGGCCATTGAAAGGGCTTCCGTTTTTTGCACTGAGTAAAGTGGAACATCCCTGCAGAACTCTGAGGAGAAGAGATCAGACTGCAGCTGTTAAGGATCATCCCAGCTGCCATATAAAGAGCAGACTGCAGGAGAGCAAGGAGAGAAGCAGGGACTCGGTTAAGAGGCAATTGCAATTATCAAGGTAAGAAAGGTTTGATGGCTGGGACCAAAGTGGGGGTGGGATGGTCATAGGGAGAAGTGGTTAGATTCTGGACATATTGTGAAAATCAGAAGCCTTGTCTACTCACCCAGCTCTGCCAGCTTCTGAGCCAAAATACAAGAAATGCACCAACAGGCTAAGCCCTCAATGCAGGAAGTGCAGGTGCCTGAAATAATGTCTCATGTGCTAAGTATCAATACTTACTATATGCCAGTCACACTAAGAGTACATCTTGCAAGATAGAAAACTAAACATTAAATAACCAAATAGTAAGCCGAAGTTTTGGGATTTGAACCCAGAATATCAGGCACTGAACCCATCACACAAGAACGCTCCTCAACAGCCTTGCTGGTAAGGCACACTTTACAGACTTGGGATCTGGTGACTCAGGGAGAAATGGCTGGTGCTGATGCACCAGAGCTGCATCCGGGTAACCTGCAGCAGTCCCTGACTCACCACAGAGGCAGAAAACCTCTATTGCAGCAGCGACAACTAATGAACAAGATTCGGAAATGAATGCATCTCTAGATACAAGCTGATTCCATGCTGGGATGACAGCTAACTAGAAAAACGGCAGTTTTACACATTTCCTCATGTTCTTAAACAGTGCATGGCACGTGATTTAACACGTTCTTAATGATCAGAGACAACATTATGAACCTTCATTAGAACACTGGGCTCCAGGAAGTGGAGCTGCTTATGCCATTTGGCTTTGGGGGAGGCTTTGGTAGGTTTGTTTTTTAGAAGAGCATACCGAAGTGTGAAATGTGAAAAGGAGATTACATAGCTGGCAGAACAGGTGCAGTGTTTTCACAGCTTAGCCTCAGAAGAGACAAAGGGAACTGTTTCAGAGGGCAGCTGGGCCTTTGGGATTGTGTCTCTTGCTCTGAGGTGGAGGGCATGGAGATGGAAGACGAGGGGCTGGCAGAGGGGCTGCTACCCTGTGACTGGCCATGTGTGAGGTTAGAGAGCAGAAGTGAGGGCCCTCCCCTGCTCTAAGACAGGACTGTGTGCCTATAGGTTCCCAAGCTTTCCTTTAATAAACACCCCAAGTACATTATGGCGGATGACAGGAGGTGCACAATGCAGGTGATATTACTTTGTGTTTGGGGTGGACAGCCTGGGAGACCAGGGGAATACCACTACTTAAACTCTAGGGTTTAACTCCCTCTTAAAATAGCTTTCAAATCTTCCCACCAACTTCTCATTTTGTACTAGGAATCATATTTTTAAATGGATTTTAACCCAATCATGGTGTATTTCATTGCTGTAATAGAATTCTGAGATGGCTCCTAAGATTCTCTTCCCCACCCGCCCATGTGTACAAACTTTTCTACCCATGATTCAATCCAGCACTAATCTAGGAGCTGCTCTGAAGGTGTATGTAGATAAAATAAAGGTCCCAAATAAGTTGATCTTACGAAAGGGAAGTTATCTTCGGTGAGCCTTCAGTAAGCCTAGTCTAAGCAGGTGAGCCAGGACTTGTCTCTTCCTGGTGAGATTAAAGATGTGAGGGGTAGGGTTCAGTGGGAGCAAGATTCTTTGTTGCTCACTTTGAAGATGGAGGGGATCAAGTGGCAAGGAACATGGGTGGACCTGAGAGCAATCTCCAGCCAACAGCCAGTAAAGAAACGGGGACATCAGTCCTTTACCATAAGGATCTGAAGGCTTCCCAAAACCTGAATTCTTCCCTGGAGCCTCCAGAAGTACCAACGTCGTAAACACCTTGATTTCCACCTGTGATACCTAGAGCACAAAACACAACAATGCCACCCGACCTCTGACCTCTGAACTATGAGCTAATCAAGGGCTATCACTTTAAACCGCTGAGTTTATGAGAAATTACTCGATAATAGAAATTAAGACAATTGCTAAGAGCACATTATGAAAAATAAATCACTAGTAGAACTATCTATTTAAATAAGATGTGATTAACTTTTTGGAAAAATACTTCCTTCACCTGGATATTTTCCTTCATTTTCATCATTATGTCAGAAGTTCATATTTTGCATTTCAGAGTTCCTTAAAGCAAGCTAATCAGAAGAGCTAACTTGCATAGGAAATTAGGTCAAAATCAACTGGCAAAGAAAGTAATTCTAAAAATTATTTTAGTAAGTGTGTTAATTTAAAACCATTTGTGAATAAATTAGTTTACCTCAGTAGTTTATTTCCTGTTTATTTAAACTATTGATGCATTTTTCCTTCCTAATGAAAGTAGTTTATATGATTTAAACTTTAAGAATTATTATATTATCAGCAATCTTTATATTTTTAGCTACAATCCATCTATACACTTACCCCAAAATTAAATATTTTTAAAAGGCTCTTTGGAAGAATTCAAAGGCAAAAGGCTGTATACAAATATATCATAGTTTATAAAGGTAAAAGAAATTACAATGTCTGATTAAAGAATTTTAGAATCAAGGACTTTCTAAAATTATAAACATTTCAAATACAAAATTTTGGCTTTTACAGACTAACTAAAACAATATAGATATACTGAAAAATTACTTTTATATACTCAAGCTTTTAGATAAAAAGTGTTTACTGATAGGGATTTTAAAATGGTAAAAGGAAAAGTCCTCTTCTTTAATATTTAATAAAAATATTATTAAAATAATATTTATAAAGAATAAAATATATTTGTTTCCCCTTCCTGCCTATTATTTTAAAGGCAGAGACAAGAACAAGAGTTTTCGGCTGAGGCCTACAGTTGTGGGCAGAGGCATGGCTTCTGCTGCTCAGAGAGAGAAACTTCAAAGGCACAGTCCAGATTCCGGCATCACGACTCGAGATTTCTGTCATTTGTTATAAGCTCATGAGGTTCCTCAGAATCTAACCCACCAGCAATGTGATGAGATATGAAAGGAATTTTAATTGCCAAGGAGAACCCCAACCTGGCCAAGAACATCCTGAGATTGCTTAACATCTAAAACAATTCCCCATCTCCCAGACACCTGCCAGCGAAGTGTTTAGCTGAGGCAGTGGAGCCCTGGTGTGACCAGGCGGAACTCCTGACTTCACGTGACAGGCTATCACTTAAATAAAGGGGTACTTTTTTGGTCACTTAACTGAAAAACCCAGAGGTAGCACTGGCTTGAGTCAAGTTGGATGAAGTGCACATACGCTGTTACCGGAGCCCTGTCCCTCAGACTCTCTGCGTGTAGCAGGCATGGGGGTGCCCCACACCCCAAGCTTTACAACCTACCAGCCTAACAGCTCCCGTTTTAAGAGAACATCTTCTCTGAAAACTCTGAAGAGGAATTCTGCGGAAGAGTCCGACAGCCCTGATTTAGGGTCACGCACCCATCTCTGTCACTGGGAGAAGAAGTGGTGAGGTGGAGAGTATGGTAGGCTAAGGTGTGCATTTATATCCCAAATGCATGGAATTTGTTTCCTTTATAGAGGTCGTGTTCTATGATGAGAAAGACACAGAATGCTGGGAAACAAAATACGTAGAGGCCTGTCTTTGTACCTCAGAGGGGAAATCCTCCAACTCATTCTGGGAAATAGCGCTGAAGCTGACAGATCTGGCAAACAGCCTGAAAAAACTCAGTCTGTCCCTTGGAAGAGATCAACATACCCAGGAGAGCAGGGAGAGCAGGGAGATCTTTGACATGCCTGTCCAGCAGACATAGCATGTCTTACAGGAGAGCAAATCCCTGTATTGGTTTTCTTCTATGAAACAGGAAATTTTTATTGTAATTAAAGATGAATGAAGACAAATTCCACAATGTCACATTTAAGAATATAAGGAACTGGATTAACTGGAAACACACACAAACCAAGGATTAAAATTAAGAGGCATGTAATCTGCATTCTCTCATCATCACAAAGTCTGCCAAAATTAGCTGAGAATACTGCTGGACACAGCACAAGTCCCTGTCCCCCAGGGGAGGCACCCTGACTCTCTACTGTCTTAAAATGTAATCATAAATTCGGGACGTGGGTATAGAGAGACAGGATTTCGGCACCAAACAGTGTGAGCATAAATACAGCTAGGATTGTCTGAGAAGGCCGCCTGCCATCACCCGATAACTAGCATATAGCAGGCGGCTGCTGCGGATGCTAATATGGGTCGAGGTACAACTTCACACTTCCCTTCCAATACTAAATCTGTCATTTAGCCTTCAACTGAAGGGACAAGAAGAGCCACATTCAAAGCTGACCCAGTGAAACAATTCTCACCCAAAGATGCTGAGCTTGGAACAGAACAGAGAAACTAGAGGGGGTTGTCTCCCTTTGGAAAGGGTTGAAGTATGGGCTTCTGCCATTGCTCTTGGTGTTGAACGTGGGATCATGTGTAATGTGATTGGAATGTCTCCAGAACTGTGAGCATGAAATGAAGGTTTGCGGTGGAGTCAGGTACTGTGGTATGATGGGCAGTCAAGGCATGGCAAAGAGTGGGCAGTTTTAGGCTGTCCCACCTGTCCCAGTATGGGTTTTTCACCCCATCCTCCTTCTCCTGCAAAGAGGGCCCAAGAGGCCTCGCTATTTGTTTTCCTGCTGTCTGTATACACAGTGATTGAACTATTCAGAGGCTGCAGTTGAGCCTCAGCTGCTGCAATGAAAAAAATAATAATTCCCTGGAATTAACTATAAAGTGTATCATGTTACATCCTGCTCAGAACTTCACAGTGACTTCCCATTAGAATTAAATCCAACCTTATGGCCTATGAGAACCAGGTGATCTAGCCCCTGCTTCTATTTTCTCACCATCTTCTCCATGACTTGCTGTCCTACAGCCTTGTCAACATACTCCAGCCATACTGACCTTCTCTGGTTCCTATCATATTCCAAGCCTTTCCCACTTTAAAGATGTTTTCTTTGCCTTCAAGTCTCTTCATGTGAGACTCTCCTCTCATGTTGATTCATTTTGTTTCCTTTTTGGGGGGTGGGGCATGGTAACTTCTTAAAAATATAACTTAAACTTACAGAAAAGTTGTAAGAATAATGAAGTAAATTTCTGATACCAAGTATCCAGATTCATCAATTGCCTCATTTTGCCTCCTTTGTTTTTTCATTCTCTCTAGATATATTTCATATGTATATGCCATTTATTTAAACTATTTGCACTTAAGTTGGAGACATTATAACCTTGACTCCTAAATACTCTTAAATGTATTTCCTAAGAATGAGGACATTCCCTTTTAAAACAAAAATGAAATTTTCAAAATCAAGAAATTTAACACTAACACAACACTATTAACTAATCCACTCTCCATATTCAAATTTCACCAATTGTCTCAATGTCCTTTATAGCACGTTTTCCAGTCCATCATCTCACACAATGTTTTGTTGTTATATCTCTTTACTCTCCTTATATCTGGAAAGGTTATCAGACTTTCTTATCTTTCTTACTCATTCATACATCACAAATTTGGGAAATATCTTTTAAGAACTATCAACTATAGTCATGAATATTTCTGACATCATTTTCCCAGAATTTTCTTTCTTTCTTAAGACTGTTCTTCATGGGAATTATTATGTAACCTGAAAAGCCAAGATCATCACAGCCCCCACTTACATAACAGCAAGATCTCAGGTCCCCTCTCCCCAAGAAGCATAGCACTTGCACCTCCTCGTTGGTGCCAGTGCTCTTTCTTAAGTCTGGACTACAATTATCCTTCTATCCACAGAGCACCTGGACTCGTGGCTCTGCTGCCAACAATTAAGTAACAACTGAATCACCTCAGAGCCCACGCTGTGGCCATCTGTCCCCCACTGGCCTCTAACATAGCAGTTCTCAATTTGGCTGTAATTAGAATCACCTGAAGTCCTTTAAAGACTGCTTGTGTCCCTGGCTGGTGGCTCAGTTGGTTGGAGCATCATCCTGTACACCAAAAACGTGTGGGTTCCATGTCAGGTCACGGCAAATACCTAGGTTGCAGGTTTAATTCCTGGTCACAGCATGTACAGGAGGCAAATGATCAGCATTTCTCACATGTTTCTCTCACATGATCCTTCTCCCTCTCCTCCTCTCTCTCTCTCCCTCGCCCCTCCCTCCCCTCCTCTCTTTCTAAAATCAATAAACACATCCTCAGGTGAAGACTTAAAAAAGAGATAGAGACAGAATGAGTGTGCCCCAGGCCACTTAAATCAGATGTTCTGGAAGAGAGATTTGAGTTAGTACTTTCTCCTCCCCTTTATAAGCTTGAATACAGATTTGATTGCATATTTTGCTGTGTATAATGCACACCCAAGTTTTTGTGCATATTATACGTGAGATTATTATACCCATGGTATGCAATCATTATGCCCATGTATAACGCACATCCTTTTTCTTCCCCTCCAAAATTTGGGCAAAAAAGTGTGTATTACACAGGGCAAATTACAGTAATTTTCTTTGTCACAGCTCAAAACAGATTCTGCAACTGAACTTAAGATCGGAATGAGTGAAGGAGATTACAACATTCAAAACAAACAACAACAACAAAACCAAACAGGCTCCCTCCGATGGCAGCTGTGTAAACCCAGGCTTTCTGTGTCTTCTCTCGGGGCTGCAGATGCCTCGTACGTAGCTCCCTGCCTACTTCCTTGTGGCAGAAAACAACTCCTCACCACTGGGTGTTCTCACAAGAATATCTAGAGTAGGCTGAAGAGGATACGCAGAGAAAGTTCAGATACTACAGAAGAAAAAAAATCCATAACACTTTTTCATTAACCCAAGTATTTAGTATTTTTGGTGCACAATAATCTCCTTTTCCCACCTCCATGTCTATAATACTCCATGAGTAGGAGAATCTGCAGCTGAAGAGCATAAAGTCATATGGAAAATTAAGACAGGACATCCAAGGTCTTCACTTAAAAAAAAACTCATTAAAAAGTATAAATAACTCTGACAAATTAAAATCATATAATATTTTATGTCAACTATATTTAATTTTAAAAAGTTAAAATAATACATTCAAATATGCATAAGGAAACTGATAAAGACAAAAATACCTTCCATTCATAACTTCAGTATATTATGTGGAACTGCAGGCATTATATTCTCTAACACAGTTCTATTTGCCAGTTACCCCAGCTAGATTATAAGGGTCTTGATTTTTATCCCCTGTACCTTTTACTTGTATCCTTCATGGAAAGTAGTACAGTATTATAAAATAGTTAAGTACCCAGTAAATCTTCCCTCAAAGTTATCAGATAAATTGAAGGAATGAGGCCAAAGGCAAAAAGAAAGAACTACAAAATGTAGTTTGTGATGTGGCATTTTAAAATAACTATGTTACCTCATTTTTTAATGTGGTTCTCGCGTGTCTGTCTATGTCTTCATGTCTGCGCCTTCAGCTATTCTATAAGCATCTGATGCCTAGGGCTGCATTTCACATTCCCTACTTTCATGTTCTTAGTCCTCAAGTTTTGACGCAGCAGACCCCTTCAGTGAATTCTACTAAGTCCAAGATTAATTAAAAATAAAACTCATATGCTAAAGAGCCAAATCAACAATAAAACTTCAAATAATGCAGAACAGAGTTAAATGCCAAATAATACATTTGCACTACTAGGCATGCACTTTCAGAGGCTTCATCTCATATAATAGATGGTCAGAAGGGTCCCAGTCTGAGGGAAGGGAATGTAGCAAAGGAAGTGTGGGTGGTAGTGATAGTAGTGATCCTCATTTCTTAATACTCTGTAAAGAAAATAACAAGAGTGCATGTAATATGTATTTTTAAAAGTAACCTCCAGGCAATAAACTTAAGAAGAGGTAGATACAAGTGTGGTCACCTCTTGGTTCTTACTCTGAGTCTAGTACAGTTAAGGTTAACACTGAACAGCCAACTGTAAATAATAGGCACCTACTGCTTACTAATGAACTCTTTTATTTAAGTAGTTCTGTAAAATCTTATACAGAAATTAAGATAGGACAACCAAAGTCTTTACTACTTTTTAAAAGAAAACTAATTAGAAAATAGGAATAAATCTAACAAATGAGAATCATACAGCATTGTATGCCAGCTATATTTAATTTTATGAAAATTTTAAAAGATTGATAAATTATAGATTTAATTTTCTCTGTGCTTACTCTCCCCCTACCCCGTTCCCATGAATAATCAAGTTAGTTATATTTTACCTACAAATATGTAAACTCAAAATGCCATTAAACAGCAGTCAGTATTCTAAAACACCACAAGATGGGGGTGTTGCTCTGTTTAAAATATCCTTTTTAATACAGCTATTTGAATGTTCTCCAGACCTAAATTTGTGCTTTCTTACACAAAATTTAGGATTTCCAAAATATTCTGTGCTTCCAAATGATGTTGGAATCAAAATCATTTACATAGCAAATCTATAACAGTGATTTCCACTTGAAAACGTGTCAGTGGAGTGTGGGTCATGTCCTCGTCTCTGCTGGCTGTATACCTGCAGTTTTTGAGTGGAGTTTGTAGTGTGTATCTGTATGTGTTTGGAACAAACGATGCTGGAACTACTAGAAATTCACATGCAAAAAAAATGAATCTAGACACAAACCTTACACACTATACAAAAAAATGATTTTAAAATGCCTTATAGACTTAAGTGCAAATTGCAAAGCTGTAACACTTCCAGAAGATAAAACAGTAGAAAATTTAGGTGACCTTTGTTTTGGTGATAACTTTCTTAGATACAACACAAAAAGTACAATCTATAAAAGAAAATGCTGGTAAGTTATACTTAATATTAAGATTTAAAACTTCTGCTCTGAAAAAGACGCTATTAAGAGAATGGGGGGGAGCCACAGACTAGGAAAAAATATTTGCAAAACACATATCTGATTTTAAAAAAAAGACTTACATCCATAATATACCAAGAACTCTTAAAACCCAACAAAAAGATAACAAGTAACACAATCAAAAAGTGGGGAAAACATCTAAACACATACATCACCAAAGAAAATATCTACATGGCAGACAAGCAAATGAAAAGATGCTCAGTATCAAGTATCATTAGGGAATTGCAAACTAAAACAACAATGGGATCACTGCATACCTATTAGAATGGCTAAAATCCAAAACACTGACCACACCAAGTACCAGTGAGGTGTGGAGTAACATAATTCATGGCTAATGAAAAAGCAAAATCATGCAACCACTTTGGAAAAGTTTGGCAGTTTCTTACAAAGCAAAACAATCTTACTATATGATTCAGCAATTGCACTCCTAGATATTCACCTAAATGAGTTGAAAATATCTGTCTACACAAAAACTCCTTTACAAATGTTTATAGCAGCCCCCAAATTAGAAACAATCAAAATGACCTCTCTTCAGTAGGAAAATGTATATACTGTGGAAAATGTATATACATTTATACAATGCAATATTATTCAGTGATAAAAAGAAACATCATCAAGCCGCGAAAAGGCATGGAGAAACATTAAATGCATATTGTTAAGTAAAAGAAGCCAATCTGAAAAGGCTACAATTCTAACATTACCACTTCGTAGAAAAGGCAAAACTATAGAGTCAAAAAATCAGTGGTTACCAAGACTTCAGAGGAGGAAAGGAGTGAAGAGGGAATGATGACTAGGTGGAACATAGGGTTTTTAGGGCAGTGAAACTATTTTGGGTGATACTGAAATGGTGGATACCTGACATTATACATTTGTCAAACCCCATAAAACTGTACAGCACAAAGAGTGAACCCTAATGTAAACTATGCATCTTATTTCATAAAACTCTATCATTATTGTTTCACTGATTATAATAAATAATCCATCCTAATGCAAGATGTTAAAACTTGGGTAAACTGCAAGGGTATGGAAGGAAAGGTGTATGGGAACTCCCTATATATTCTGCATTTTTTTATAAATCTATCAATCCTACTAATAACAAAAAAACAGGTAATCATGTCACATTTTTATAATACTTTTAATTTTTTAAGATTTTTTTTAGAGAAAGACAAAGGGAGGGAGGGAGACAAACATCAATATGAGATTCATTGATCTGTTGTTTCCTGGGGACCCAGCCTGCAAACCAGGCATGTGCCCTGATCCAGAATCAAATCAGCCACCTTTCAGATTGCAGGCCAGTGCTCAACCCACAGAGCCATACCAGCAGGGCTTTATAACACTTTTAAATGACTTACTCAGAGTAACTTGTGAAATTAACTAGAGCTCTATTACAATATTGCTAATTTCAAAGAAAATTCTGTTTAAGGTGCATACATCAAGGTAATTTAGTTACCTAAGATAATTTATTTATTATATATTAAGAGATTTTATCACAAGTTTTTTTCATTATCAATAGTGTCCAAGATCCCATTGTTGGATGTGGAAAGTAATGGTGAACATGATCTTGAATATTAAAGGTGTAGTTATGACCCTAAATTTCTTGACAGGGGTTATGCCTTATTTATATGCATATACTTTTAAAATGTTCGTCAAGTAAATGATTTTTAAAATAAATGAATTTATATATTGGTTGTGTAACAATTCTTCACTTAGTTCTTTCCATTGATTTGTCTATGTGGTAGTCATTATTTCTCCTCTTAAATACCATTGAGCAAAAAGATAATTATAAGACTCATCTACAATACAAATTCTTTCATTTACCTTGGCTAAAAATTTTTAAAGGAGTCAGATGCTATAAATTAGAAATCCAAAGAAAGGGAGATCTGTTGTCATGGATGTTTCAAGAATGTAAGTCTCACAACAAACTATTATTTTTTTTGTTAAAAATGCTTTATTTACTATGGTAAAATACATGTAACTTCAAATTTTCCACAGTTTAGTGTGCCACGAAGTGATAATTATTACATCTATAATACTGTGGAGCTGTCACAGCTATTTGCATTTCCTAACTCTTTAACAATCCCAAGTGGAAACTCACTACACATTAAGCAACACTCCACCCCCAACCTGGAACCTCTAATCTACTTTTTGTTTTTATGAATTTGCCTAGATATTTCATAACTTAGATTTATCTTATCTATGATAATGGCACGTAAAACTTATGGGGAGATGAAAACAGTAAAACTCTTTCAATTTGGAAATTGTGCTCATGTAGCCTAAGTCAGACCCAGGCTGAAGAGTGGTAGGTAATCTATTTAGATCTGCATACATACTGTATTCAATAGATTTTGCATTACATCTTGTTAATGGAGGGGGAAGAAAGGTTTGGTGACTATTTACAAACAAGTGTCATAAACATGCTGATCAACACTTACTTGAGCCCCATCACAATTTGAGTTTGCAGCAAGGTCCATCCTAAAAATGGCGCACACCAAAAAAAAAAAATTCCTGTCATGTTGAAAATTTTTTGATATAATAAATTCAAAAACTCCTTTTTAAATTTGAGATTTTCTAGGAAACTATGTTGTTAGAAAATGTATTGTGGAAAACTGTTGTTCACCTAAACCGCAATCTATGTTGACATAGGAGGCTAATTTTAACTTAGTAATAATTAACTTATGACCTAAGATAGCATGAATTAACTAAACAAATATAATTAAGATTATGTAGATTTTCTTAAAATTAGAGTATTAAATGTCACTCCTAGTTATAAAAATTAACCTTACAGATAAAAAGAAAATTATTACAACAAGTTTAAAATACAATTCAAAATCTCAATTGACCTAAATAGTTGGGTATAATGATTGGAACACAGGAAGGTGATCTTACTTGGAAATGTAGAGTTGAGATTTATAAAAATTTATAGAGTAGTGACAGAATCCATGTCTGGGATAAGATCACTCAGGTATTCAGTGGCAAGGGGGAGGAGGTAGACAGAATTCAAATACCTCAATTTCAATGAGAAGGGACAGGAAGAGGAGTCTATGAAGAATGGACAGATTGGTGTTGCTGAAGCATTTATAAACTTCTATTGTAACTTCTTCCATCTCATTATAATCAATTCCTTTTGTCATGTGTCAAAATTCAAAAACTAAAATGAGAATCCATGTGGTAGGCATACAGATTTTCTTATCTAGAAAAGTTATGTGGTATAAAGTTAGTAAATAACACCAAATCGAAAGTAAGCACGGTATCTGGCCTTCTCTTATAGCCTTTTTGTATTATCTCTTAACAGCTGCTTAACCCCAGACAAGTTAGTCTCTTCATGATTCAGTTCCCTCTTCAGTAAAAAGGGATACTATTGTTACTGATACTACCTACATCATAGTACAATATTTTTATGAGGAATAACTTATATACTACTTGTACATCATTTAGAAAAGTAACTTCCACATAGCAAATAATATCCATTGTTATTGTAACATAGTCAATAACTTTAAATGAACAGGAGAGGAAAAGTTCAACCTGTTGGCCGAAGTGCAGAAGCAGTCACAAATCCCTGTGAAATTCAATACAAAAAAAAAAAGTCATTGAAAGAGAGGCATATTGTCTGTCTCATTATGTTTGTTGTCTAATTCTTTCTGGATTTGTCTTGATTTTTGTTTTAGACTCCATGACTGGGTATATTTTTGACGGCAAAATGTGATTCTTTGAAACTGGAGAAATTAAGTAAAAGGCTTATATTCTGAAAAGCACCTACTTATTCTGAAAGCTAGAACCCTAAGGGTTAGAACAGTGCCTGACATATAGTAATCCCTAAGTAGATATTTACTGCACAAATAAAAGCTTCTGAAAGTATTCCTGTTGCTGTGTGGCAATTTGATCAGTGCTCTCCCTACAGCCCTTCAATGTGAAGGAATCATGGAGCCTCAGAGTTGGAAAGAGCATCTCATCCACCACCGATGTGGTGAGTGAACCCCTTCTCTAACAGTCTAGTGAATTGCCTGTCTAATCAATCTTTTAGCTCCACCAGAGACATAAAAACTCCATACTTCTGGAGGAACTCCAAATATATTCTGAAGGAAACTTTATTTTGTTTTATAAAATATCTATATTATACAGAGTAAAAATAAGGTAGCAATAAATACTACAATAAAAACAAGTCATAGTGGTGTTTAAGGATATGATCAAATGCAGCCTCTTGTTTTCAGTTGCCAAAGAACCCTTATACTTTTCTGCAACAAATATTTTTCTTTACATGCTTTATACAATAAAAGCTTTATCAAATGAGTCTTTTACAAATGAAGAAATTTGTACATTTTCCCATTAGCATACATACTGACAATTTTCTGTTACTTGTGTCAGTTGACACCAAACAAATCTACTCAGGGTCTTCTCTTGTAAATTTTGTGTAAGGATATGGAAATCAAACAGCAAAAGGCAGAGAACTGAGTCTCAGACTCTAGACAACAGCAAGATTACAATGAAGGAAGATACTTTGTCAGACACACAAAAGATACTATGTATAAAGGGGAAAATAGAAGAGTTACTGGTTCTTAATAGCATTTGTTCTCTGAATTTCAGAATGGCATCAAATATCAAGCATCTCTATCATCTTTTGTCAAAATGCTATTAATGAAAAAGTAGATTCCCGCTGCTACTGCCTTTTAGTGGTAAGGGAAACCACACAGCTGCTCTCAGTCAACTTGAAGTCATTTCAACATGATCATATTTTCAAAAATAGTTTTCAGAAACAAATCTGCCATCATTGTTATCAATGATGTTTAGTTTTTTACAATATTTTCCTCATTCAGAACGAGATAATGATTGTACAAATGCTTGTCACTAATCTATTCAATAGCCCTTTACTTATCCATCTCTCCTTTTCAGATTTGTTTCTTTACACTGTATCTTTTAATAAAATATTGATTTGTATACCTGGAAGGGATTTCAACCACAATTGATCCTTTATTGCCTTGATACCTTTACAACTTAGTGAAATGCCCCCTTTCAGAGATGTCTTCAAATTGAGAATCTACGAACATCATATAATTGTAATATTTAAAAAAGGTGGCTGTGAATAAAAGGGTTAGTCCCCATATAATACAAGAAAGCAGCTTAGAGCATTGAAAAAGTTGTGTCAGAACCCTATTGTATAAATTGGCTTAACACGTTGTAAATCTAAAGTTGCAAGTCTCAACCTCTATAATCCCTTCCTTCAACCACAAACTCCTATCCTCTCAGTTACCTTGCTCTCCCATTCTTCTCTCCATCTTTGATTCCCTTTCTCCTTTATTCTTCCTATTAATATAAAAACAAACATACCAGCTGGCAAAGTATTATACATTATTTTATTTCACTCATTTAGCAATCTGTATTATTGTTCCCATTGTAGAGATACATTGAATCAGAGAGATTTAGAGATTCATCCAAGACCACACACTGCGGACTTCTGATACCAAGATAAATGGAGACAGCAGATGCTTTATTCTCATCTTAGATCAATCATATAAAAATAGACAATTTATACTTTTAAATGAAGCAAGTACAGTATAGCCATCCTCAGAACAGGAAGCTAAACTTTTAGAGGACCGTAACTTGTGAGAAAATCGTGTTCCGTATAATGAAGAGTGAAAGCTGGAAGCAAAAGTCCAGATACAATGTAACCAACAAGGGGCTTAGTATAAGGATCCAAGCACATGCTACCACCTTCCAGGCTAGTCACAAGAGAAAAGGAGGCCGTCTTCAGACAGGAGCAAAGCTTGCGGTAATCATAGGACAACATCCCTGGTAGCTGGTAACATGAGGAGGGATTTGGAGCATCCACCCTCAGAAAACACACTACCAAATTCTGTCTGGAGGATATAATGCCCATTCCTTATTTTCATTATCAGTGGCTCCAACCAAACGTTAGCCAATGTTTCTTTACTTCCCACCAAACTTTAGCCGATGTTTTCATACTTTCCACAACATATGCTGTACAAGCAGAGATTACAGTCTTTCAGGCAATTTCAGCTGTAGAGTAAGGAATTCACAATTAAAAAAGACCAAAAGTTGGAAAAGTACCAACTCCATAAAAGACTACAAACTCAGTAAAGATTAGGGAAGGGTAAATGATTCTCTGAGAATAAATGCCATTATTTTTATTTCAGAAAGGGCTTTCAATAAAATTTTTGCCTTCTCCTACTGTAGTATAAAGTTGTCAGTAGGAAGCAGCTAACTAGCTAGGGAGTCACTTCCAAAAACCCCCTCTATCAATGCAGGACCAGGTGATTAGTTCTCATCATTAGAATGTGAACTGAAATAATATATATCACTTCTGAAAGAAGAAACTTAAAAAGTAGTGTATATTCTTCATTATTATTTTTCCTATTTGCTAACTGGATGCAGAAGACTCTAAACATATAGCAAATGCAAAAATCACAAGATGGAAGAAGTCTGGGCCAATGAATCACCATTTGAGCAAAAATTGTGCTCTGATCAAGTCCTATATCATCACAAAACTGCTGAAATACATTTATTACAAAACTCTAAAATTCTGAGGCTTATCCGCTAAATTACCCAGATCAAAACAGAAATTTTTAACTATCAATGGGTGTTGCTATGACGAAAATCTCAAATTTGTAGCATGAAATTTCTGATCAGGAAATAGGCATCAGGAAAATTACTATCAGAGGCTAGAAAGATGGAATAGTGGTAAAAAGGTTTTAAAATATTACCTTCAATAAAAAGTAGACTAAATACTTGTGTGCTTGCAGGTCTATAGCAGTTAGTTCCCAACTGAAGATCTCCTCCACAGAGGACATTTGGCAATAACTGAACACAATAAAACATCATGAAAATTTGTTATTTTTCAAGCTCAACTGTTTATAATTCCACTCCTCATATCATATTATACTATCTCATGTCACTCATACCTGAATCAATGAGTCTTTTATTTGCACCCTTTCAGCATGTAACCCTTAATTCATTCTTCCTGAAGTCTCTTCCTCTCCACTGTACATTTTTTGAATGCAGATAATCTTACTCATGTATCCCATATAATGCCTTACTCATACAAAGTGTACAATTAGTATTTGTTCAGTACACATTTGTTGAATGTATACTGCAAAACATTGATTCCATGGTCCTTGATCTCATAGTCCATTATTAAAAGCTACACGTCACCAAAAAAACACTTCACAATATAACAAGTCTTAGAGAATCTGAGACCTTAGAAACACTAGTTTTCACATTATTAGATGTCCCCAAAGACTGCTACCTTTGGGCATTCTTTCGCTCCGATTAGTTACTGTGTAAACTTGACAGCTCCCTTAAATAGGAAAAACAGATGAGAGGACATTTCTAAATAGTGTAGTTGGTCTCACAGGAGTGTCCAACCTTTTGGCGTCTCTGGACCACACTGGAAGAAGAGTTGTCTTGGGCCACACGTTAAATACATGGTGACATGTAATCACAAAAACATCTCATAATCTTTTAAGTAAATTTACGATTTTGTGTTGGACTACATTCATAGCCATCCTGAGCTGCTGCAGCCCACAGGCTGCAGATGGGACACCCCTGGGAGTTTAACTGAAGGAGCTTAGGGATTTAAACACAACCATCTAAATTCACAACAAGGGTACCAGAAAGAGAAAACACTTGCAGCTGTCCACAGGAAGGAATGATCAGAGTCAAAGGCATATGTGTACATCAAGAAAGGCTAACTAAGAGGAGATATAGATAAGAAAGTAGATAATTACCTTTTTTTCTATGTCAGACTGAGGTAGATAAAATTAATTTGGCATTCAGTTAAAAAATCATTTCAAATCCTTAGCCCATCTAGCTGGATCTGACATTAGGATGCTGATGAAGAAATTGCTATAGATGGGAAACAAAGCAACAATTTTAATTTCCCTTCTGAACTTAAACCCTGCTATTCAATTGAAGGTATAGATCTGGACTTGTGAAGAGTGACTGGAGATAGATTTGGGATCATAAGCATGCAGGTAATGCAAATGGATACCTAGGAGCAGTAAAAACTAAAGAAAACAAAGAAAAGTTTTAAATGTATAGAAAAGCCAGCGAAGGGATGAATAAGCAAAATCCATCATGTTGTTTCCTTACAAAATCCTTATCACTTTGTTAGCTTTTCTATATGACCTGACAATCAAACCAGATGGGTTTTTTTTTCCAAGTCTTATTTTTCCATCTTCATTTTAAGATCCTGAAGGACAAAAACCACTCTTCACTTTTTTATGTATTTTCCTAAATTGAGTAGAGCTAACCAGAAAAGCAGATGATCCAAGTTTCAAATGCTATTAGGTTGTGGATAAACAGGGAAATAGAGACACTACATAGTTGTGAAAAGGTAAGACTGTACCACCAGTACAGTCTTACACGTACAGTAAAACTCAACAAATTCTTGATTCACTGATTTTTTTGAAGGTTAAAATGGGGATTTATTTAAAAATGCAACATTTAATGCAAATTCCTAATATTAAATAGAGAAGTATTCAAAACTATTCATGTATATGCAGGACTCTTTAGAATGATTCACTGAATTTAAAACATGCAAAGAATTCCACTTCCTTCACGCATCTACTCCCAAAAGGCCCAAAAACTCTCATAAAAAGCAAGTTTCTAATTTTCTGCATCACCCCTTGCAGGTAAACCTACTCTTACAGAATTCTTGACTACTAAGTGTATTTTAAAGAAATATTTTAATGTACACTTGGTTTTCTGAGGGATGTATCAAGGCTCATCAACGGAGAAACCTGGCAAGACTGGTCAGAGAACATGTCTGACTAATTACTTAGTGGAGAAATGGAAAGCCAAACAGAACCTCTGGTAGCACAGTAAGGGAATAGGAATTGCAAACTAATAACTTATGACTTTGCAGCAGATACAGTACACAAGCATCTTCTGGCATCAGCCATTCAATGGTTCCAACTACCGATGCAGCATTTAGTGTGGCACTAACTTCTTAATATCCCATAACTGAAAGAGGGAAAACAAGGAGGATTACAGGGACCATCTATGAACGAGAAGCACATACTAGTAAGTCTGGGGCTAGGATGCTGAAATCACATCACTACTATTTTGGTACTAAATGAACCTCACTGCAAGCCATATTTCCTTTGAATTTTTTTCTTCTCTAACCACCTATTTGAAACTAACTTTTGTTCTCTTCCCCATATCTTGTTTGGGGGCTTGATTTGTTCCTTTTGATCTCTGTGGATCTGAGTATATACATGCTCATGTGCTTTTGGTAACAATGCTTTCCAGTATCTTTGGTCCAGCAAGACTTTCAGGTTAGTACTGTACTGTGCCAGCTCTTTGAGATTGCCTCATGAACTAAAGAGAAATAATGTTTGCTGAAATTTTCCCCAGTGGTAGGTTTTAAATTGGGAAGTGAGAAAGGCTCATTGAGCAGAGCTAACCAGAAAAGCAGATGATCCAAATTTCAAATGCTGTTAGGTTGTGGATAAACAGGGAAATAGAGACACTACATAGTTGTGAAAAAGGAAGACTAATCTCATAAAAGGGTGAAGGAAAAGGCAGTTGCTGCCACAAATACACTGGAAAATAGTTAAGTAAATTCAGTTAACTGTACCATGTGGTAGGCGGTAACGGAATAAACGTTGAAGATCTGAAAAGGGTAAGAGGTTAGCCTAGGTTGGATAATACAGGGTCTGGCACAAATAATGCCCCTGTTTTTCATTATAAAATCTGTCATTACAAAATCATTAAGTATGTAATTCTGTAACATAACAATATTACACTCAAGCACACCCCATGACATTTTTTGTGAAATGTTCAAATTGCTGCCCACCTCATGGGAAACACTCATGTACCCTACCAACCACACTCAAGCAAACCTTACCTCTGCTGGACCTTGTTTAAGCCTGGCATCAAACACCTGGGTTTAAATTCTTACCTGTAGCCAAGTGGTGGTCCTCAGCAATTAAAGAGTATGAGCTGAGCATCAGTATTTCCTCCTAATTCACAATTTGAGGATAAGTACACTGTTTAGGACATAATATAGTATTCATAATTGTTTACTATAATTGTTTAAGGATAGAAAGATTCAAAACAGAACTGTTAGCCTACCAGTGTTTGCAGCTTCAGAAAAGAGCAAATAGCTATAAATCAAAGAAAGCAAAGTCTCTCACAGTGAGGCTAGAGAAGAGTCGTAAGATTCACACTCAAGGCCACAAAACAGTGAACCTTTTACTAAAGTTTAAAACCACACAGCTTAATAGTTACGTTAATTTAACCACAAGGTGGCAATGATACAGCTGAATTTCACAGACAAGGTTAATTTTAAAACAGTGAGCAAATCCAGACAAATTCCAAGAAGCTTTTTAGTATTTTCATTTTAGGAAAATGAAAAACCAATTTATATATGATTAATTTATAGAAAATGTAGTTATCTGCTTCAATATCTATGTTAACTTCTGATGCTTTTTTCCCCTCTGTGCAGAGGCAATTCATGCAACACAAAAAGCTTTCAAATTCTCATCATAGACATGTCTTTAAAAAAACCTGGATATATATCATGAAGATAACAGAAATTACAGAAAGTGAAAAATCTTTTTGAAGTTTTAGAATTCTAAGAAGGCACTATAAAATGCAAAGTATTTTAATGATAAAGTTAAAAAATGACTAATTCTACTCTTTAAAAATTTACTTTAAAAAAATCAGTGCCAAAACATTAAATATGGGCACACTTTGCCTTTAAATCATAAATTAAATTAATACTCACATAGGTAATGTTTTTTCACATCTTGAATAAACATAC
Source organism: Anoura caudifer (assembly GCA_004027475.1). Classification (NCBI taxonomy): domain Eukaryota; kingdom Metazoa; phylum Chordata; class Mammalia; order Chiroptera; family Phyllostomidae; genus Anoura; species Anoura caudifer. The sequence goes on from PVKU01001557.1 coordinate 55,942, forward strand.
TAAATTTACTAAGCAAATTTATCAAAATTTTGATAAATTCTAGAATGTTTTACAAGTGTCAAAATAATAAATGATTAAATTCCTAAGAATCTGGCACTTTCCCTATTTCTGCTCTCTTCATAAAGCAGGTCATTACCTATGGCTTACTAAAAATAATAAAAATTTTACTTTTTTCTTTTCATATGTAATAAAAGGGGAAAATGTGACAAATATTTTTTCAAATTTTACATGGCATTAAGTACACAGTAAAAAAAAAAAAAAAAAAAAAAAAACTTTCAAATTCCCAAGATGTTCCCCCACATATAAGGTGGGAACTCATAGAACAATACCACATGTAACATTAAAAAACCTGTACTATAATTAGATGAATAAATAATAAGCCTATACTGTTACCCAATTAAAAGAACCCAATTTCTTCCCTTTGTATAAATAAAGTTCCCCAAATTTTCAACTTCCAGTTTTCTACAAACGAATAGATTACAATCTTTTATATATCTGCTTTCCAATAGTTATCTAAGTGAGCAATCACTTCCCGTATTGTATTTACTTTCATTTCCAGAAAAATCTCCCCCTAGTACCATCCAAAAAATTCCTAAGTTATTCTTGGAATTCATAAATCATTGTTTCCTTATTACTAAACTTCATTTTGAATTATTATAGATTACCCTGAAATCTAACAATATAGATATTTCCTCATACTTTCAGCATATACAGATACACAAAACAACCATTTAAGAGGGTTAGCACAAGAAAAGATTACTGTGACAGGGCTACAAATCAAACAAAAGATTTTAGGAAAATGCTCAATCTGTTAATTTTTGCTAGAAAATTTAGGGAATGCCACTGTTATGGAAGGGATAATTATAGAGCTACAAAAGTGAAAACGTGTACATGTAAATTATATTCATACAGAACCAGCTTCAGATTATCTGTATAATAGGACAAGAGACACAGATGATGCAAAGCACAATCCTCAAACCACTTCAGACACATTTTTGTACCTGTATTTGATAGGACTGCCTGAGAATTCAGAACACACACAAAATAAAGCCATTATTGCAAAGAGGTTAAAAGTTATCAACACAGTCACCAAAATAATAACAGTGAAATGTCATTATTGACTCGAGCTGGTCATCTTCTGTTTATTTCTGATGGTGGCTCGAAGTTTACGTATCACCAGTCTATCAGGCAGAATCATATCACCTTGTTGTTCTAGATAATCCAATAAATTTTCAGTCCATTGCAGAGCAGCTGCATGATTGACATGTTTCTCTGGAATCAGTTCTATTTCCTCCTCCTCATTTTCACTGGATTCATCTGTCTGGCCCTGTGCTCTTCTGATGATTTCGCTGTCAGTTAATACTTCATACCCTGGTTCAGTGCTGTCCACTTCAAACCATTTTTCAATGTTCTCAGTAGTCACATTTTCCAATCCTTTGGTGTGTTGTAAAATGGTGGCCACAGTAGCCAGTGAAATACCTTCTTCATCAAAGTCCAAGCTTTCTTTCTCCTCTATGGTAGGGAGAATCTTCTTCCACGCTCTGCTAATAGTAACAGGCTTTACTAAATTCCATGCCATTGCTACTTCATAAAGTGCATCTAGCAGAGTTAGCTTTTTCCAGAATGATTTCAGGTCATTACCTTCTTCCAAGTTGTTCTGGAGAAGACCTGCCCGATAGTTCCTCTTCATTGTTGCTATGACACCCTGGTCCGAGGGCTGAATCAACGAAGCCACGTTAGGTGGTAAATATTTAGCAAATATTTGGCCATCATCTGACCTAAGGACATTTTCATTTGGATGTGTTGGTGAATTATCCAGTAAGAGCACAGCCTTTTCCTGCAGGCCTTTGGATCTTAAGTGCTCTCGAACTTCTGGCACAAAGATCTTGTCAAACCACTGTCGGAAAATGGAAAGATCCATCCATGCACCTTTCTGGCTGAAATAAGAGACCGGCAAGTTTGAGGTGTCAGTTGACTTGAAGGAGCGAGGTTTCCTTGCTTTGCCCACAACACAAAGTTTAAGTTTGTGTAAACCTGTTGCATTGGCACAACACATGACAGTGACTCTTTCTTCAATTGACTTGTGCCCAGAGACGGTACATTTACCTTTGATTACTGAAGTCCTAGAAGGTAGGCATTTCCAAAAGAGTCCAGTTTCATCTGCATTGTAGATTTGTTCAGGCTGCAGATTCTCTCCTTCGATGAAGTCTCGAAAGTTGTTACAAAAATCTTCAACGGCGGTCTCATCGCCATTTAATCTTTCATTTCTAATGTTAATTTCTCTAATGCTGTGCCGCTGCTTAAATCGAGTTAACCACCCAGCAGAGGGATTAAAATCGCCATCCATTCCCAAAGCATAAAAGAAGAACTCTGCCCTTTTTGCACAAATGGGTCCAGATACAGGATTCCCTTTCGCTCTTTGCTGGTTGAACCATTCCAGCATTGCTCTGTCCAGTTCCTCATACATGGATGGCTTCATAGATTTCCTCTTGGCCAGAAGACTTGTGGAATCAGAACTGCTTGCATAAGTTATAATCTTTTCCTTATTTTTTCTTATATCCCGAACTGTTGTCTCACCAATTCCATAAATCACTGCCAGTTGTTTAGAAGAACCTCCATCTTCGAGTTTCTTTATTATATCAAGCTTATCTTTTATAGTCAACACCACTCGCTTCCGTTTCCCAGACATGATGAGGCTCTGGGGCTCTCCCCACACTCGCACTGAAGCAGCCCACAAAACTAGTCTATTGCACAGACTCAGTTGAACACGCTGTTACACACAGTCAGTCCGCCTTACCAGGAACCTGGTGGGCTGAACCTGTCCCGGCTGGGCGTGGCTGGCAGAGAGACAACAGAGGAAAGTGAGAGGGAAGGAAGTTTGAGGGAACAGGCCTTTAACTTAGGTGGGCAGTAGGGGAGGTCCCGAGTCACCGTGGATAACCCGGATTACAAACATTTGTTTTATTCTCCAAGTGGCCGCGGGAAAGACTATGATCCCAACGAGACCACAAACCTACTTCACGCCCAGATACCGGGAGACACCCCGTCACTAACCCCTGCCACACCCCAAAGTTAAGTCATAGAGCGGAAGAGGCAGGCAGCCGGGACTGGGCTCCCTTCCCCAAGGGGAAGGTTGTTTGATTCCTTCCCCGGCAGCCAGCCCTTTCCACCGCAAGCCCCACTTCCCCACGCTGGGCTTGGCCCGGACCGTCCTCCCGGTCCCTCACAGCCCGCCCGGCCCCTCTCCCCACCTCAGATGGAACCAGGAGTCCGAACCACTCCCAGTCTAACGCGCAGCAGCAACCGCTCCTCCCACAGCACACGCTCCCGGAAGACGCCCCCTCCCTCTGCCTGGCCCCGCCCCTTGTCCCTCAGAGGAGGGACTTCCCCTCGTCTCCGGAACAAGCAGGGGTGTCGCTCGTCTGGAGTCCCTGGTGCCGGGGCTAAGGCGGAGGCAGAGGCGGAGGCGCTTTGAAAGGTGCGGACGCAGGGGCGGCGCGGGCCAGCTCGGGGCGGAGACTCGCTGGGGCTCCGGCTCCAGTTACTGATGGTTTACGGGAGGGGCCGGGGAAGCCGCGCCTCTTTGTAGGCCTGGATAAAAATTCCCGCGCTGCCTTCCTCGTGGGCGGAACAGCCTTGGGCGCAACCTCCACGGGCGGGGCTGTGCTGCAGGGGGCGGGGTGCAGGTTCCTTCCGCGAAGGGGAACTGGGCGGGACTGATACGCGTACTTGCAGCAGTGCTTTGGCGGGATTCTGGCCTTACCCTACCCATGTTTGTTTTGTGAGTGCGGAGCTGCTCTACGGTCTAGGGATTTGTGTCGTCCAGCGCTCGTCACCGAGAAGGGTGGTCCTAGGGTCCAGGTTCCCTAGCGACGGCGCTCCTCCCTCCTAGAGGCTGTGTAGCGGACTGGAGGGCTTGCTGCTCCGGGTATCCGTCCCGCCTAAGAGCCAGGTTTGTAATTCAGAAAATAACACAGGTGTGTACTCCCGAGAGAATCTGTTCCTCCTTCTGGCACTCATCCCTGCTGGACTTAGCGAATTACCTTCAGTTACAGGTTTTATTGAATACTATAGCTGTCCGGGACGCCAAATTGGCAGGAACTGTTATGTGAAATTGTGGAGTATTGGATCGGGTAGTAAGTGGGCGGAAATTGGCTTTCCTGTCTTTTTCTGTTTCTTCATATTTTCCTATTTCCTGTTCTGTCGTGTGCTGCTCGTTTTCCCAGCCAGTGAAAGAAAAATGATCAATTTATTTACTATAGCCCTTAAGTCATGTATCATGCTGACTTGGTTTGATGTCCCTAGCAGTTTCTTCAGATTGTGAGCTCCTTGGGAGCAGACAGAGACCCTATTGTTGATTTCTTCTAGTAATGCCACAGTTCCGTTCGTGTACTGGTACATGGAATGCTATTTCTTTGGCTTATAAAGGTTTCCCTCTAAACTGTCATACATAAGCAAACACCAAGAACGGATGATGTTTTACAAGTAGGATTGTATCCCTCCTGGTGGAATTTCAAGTAATGGCTAGGGTTTTACTGCGCTTCGGATCCTAAAGTGTAAACTGCCACCTACATTGTTTATAGGTCAAGTAGGTGATTCCTAGATGAATGTTATCTTGATTAGTTAACCTCAAGTATAGAAGAAAGGGTATTCTGATGAGAAATGCGGGTGGCATTAAAGTACCCTTTATTGGTTTTATAGTTAACTGTTAGAGAAAACACAAGCAATACGGATTATCGCCTTTGCATTCTTTGGCAGTCAGCATAGCTGTCTGTGTAGGTGCATCTCACATGATAATAACCAAGAAGCACAAAAGTGTGGTAATATTGATCATCCTCATTCGCTTATTTAATGTTTTATGTTCGGAGTCTTTTTTTTTTCTTGTTGCCTAAAGGTAAGATGTCATTAGAGAAGATTCATTAAATTTTCACTTCAGGAAACTGAGTGTATACTCAGCATTTATATAGATACTACATCCATTTGCAGGTATTCTTTAATTCTAACAACCAAGAAATGTCTTTCCCATAACCTAGCTTTAGCTTCTCATTTCTGTCAGGTCCAGTTCACTTCCTTTTCCCTCTGTCATCATTCTTTCACCCCTCCCTTCCAGCTAACAAAGTAAAAGTATCCACAGTTTTACAAATAGAAGCCAACCATATTCAAATTATCTTTTTTTCAGTGACAGAATTTTTGACATCATTGATCAAATGGTAATTTTGAAATGTGAGAGACCCTGGAAATTTGGCAGATGGCCAAATAAAACTTGACTTATTTTAATTAAATAAAATGTACTTTCTCAAACATTCAACATTGAAATTTTCCAGAATACATTGTTTTCTCATTAAAAACTGTCTTATTTTGAAATTTTTGCTTTTTGACCTAATAAGAAATTCCTTAAAATTTGCAATCAGTATAATCAGTAACATGGTGGAGGGAAGTCTGCAAATTTTCATCTCTCTAGTACATTCTTTTCTTTCCTATTGGATAACTAATTTTCAGAAGTTTCTGGCCTAACGCACCAAAATTCAGTTACGCAATTAAAGAAGCATGTTTGTAAACTTTAAACTATTTTAATGATTATTTTCTGAAACTAAAATTTAGCATGAATGAGAGATAAAATAATGACTTTTAAAGGCATAATTTTTACTGCCTTGTACAAATATAATATTGTCAGCAGTCATTTGTGTAGCACCGGACTGAGAATCAGGAGACCTGGTTTCTAATCCTCTCACTGACAAGCTGTGTGATCTTCGGTAAGTCATTTAAACTCTATGTCCTTGGTGTAGATTTTTATAAACAAAGATGATCATATCTTCCATTTAGGATTATTGTCAGATATAAAAATATTTGTGAAAATGCACTGCAAATTTACTATATGAAAAGGGTTTTTTAATAGCTTAATTGTGTAATCATTGTTATTTTAAATTGTGATGTCTTAATTATTTTTATCATTGTTATAGAAATCATTTTTTGATGTAAGTATCGTTTTCGAGCATGGTATAGTTTTGTGAGATAATCATGAAAGATATATATGAAACCATTTTTGAGTACTAATAGCATATTTCACTTTAATATTCCTATTGCTCATGTTTGCTTTAGTGTATCTGCTGAAGCCATACTTATCATTTGTTTTTGTAACTTGTTTTCATTATTTTCCCCATTCAGATTTATTAGACAAATAAATCTTACATTCTCAGTACTGTGTAAACTGCATACACAATATGCAAATTTAATTATATGTGCTTAAAAATACTTCTTTGTTCTACATGGCTTCAAAGTAAAAGACGCCTAAGTTATCTGGTGCTTAATAAAAAAAAAACAGCAGTCTGTTTAAAACATGGAGGAGAAACTGGGTAGACATATTTTGAAGCAGTATGGTATACAAAAAAACGCTTTGAGTAACGTATTTTTTAAAGGGTAACTTTTACTACACACAATTTTCTTTTTTGCTAATTTTAATATAATAAAACTTCTATAAGAAACAACCCAAGTGCAATTTCAAATAGCAAAATATTTTATCTATTTACTAGGATTAGTTAAATTGCTGTTAGAGTGCTGAATATAACTTGTAGCAGTTACTGTTGAACTTCAGCCTACACTATAATTCTGGTGTATAATCTTAACAACCATTGCTCTGATTTTATATGAGTTGTTACCATTATAGGTAGTCATATTACCTTACAAATATGCCAGAATTTATACAATCAAATGAGTGGTTATTCCCTTCACTCATTTTGAGAAGCTGTAAACTTGGTTCAGTAATACCATTGTTTATAAATTCTTTTAATTACCTTCCAAGTTTGCAGCACATTTAAAAAATATTTTTAATGGAAGTTCATCTTCATCTTTTCAAATTGGATTTACCCATATTTTGCCATGTGTGATGCACACCCATGTTTTTAGCCCAAACTTTCAAGAAAAAAAATTTTGTTTTAATTTTTAATTCAGTTTTTTATTTGCTTATATTTAAAAACAAAACCAATGATCATATTCCAGGGTATTGTTTTGCATGTAGATATGATTATTGCTTTCTAGAGTTACACTTTTAACACATAAGCATAAATAAAAGAATTAAAAATATTTTGTATACATACGGAATTAGCACTACCCATGTATAATGTGCATCCTTATTTTTCCCTCAAAAATTTGGGCAAAAAGTGCTTGTTATACATGGCAAAATGCAGTAATTTCTGAAAGCTACTTATGCGGTCTCTTATAACTGAGTCAAGTGAATAAAGTCTGTATTTAAACCACTCTTTGGGATAAAAAATGGAATGTGGTTATTTTCATATATTTATACATATTTTTGATATAATGGTTTATAGAAAGTCTCTAGGAATATTCTGTACCATGGTGGAAATATTGGAATAATCAGCCTCACAGGTGATTTCTTTGAAGGAGCTAGGCCTCAGTTAAATGCACAAGCTCTTACACATGTATTATGAAATCAGTCTCATTATATTGTGATATTTCTAGTTTCCTTAGCAACCACAGAAGTATATGTGTTAACTGTTTTTGTAATTATCTAGTCTCTGTGTTCCTTTACTGTATGCTTGTGATAATTTTAATGGAGTTTGTCCTTTTCTGATTCAGACACTTAAAGCATTTGTTTTCCTTTCCCAATACCATACCCTGCTTCACTGTGAAACTTTTGTTTTTTTACCTGATTGCGTTATTGGATTTTTAGTAAGTTTTCTGTTGGATTTAAACTTCGAGTGATTCAAAGCCATTGCCATTTTACTAAATTATATAGAGGATGCAATCTTAGTGGATAGGTTATCTCTTACCTTTTGCATCACTATCTTTTGTATGTCGATTACGACTTTATAACTTCCTTAATATAGGTTGGTTGATCCTTTATGTTACAATTCATGTCATATGTCTATTCAGAATTCTTCTTTGCTTACAGGGTGAGTCATTCTGGTAATCCCACCTTACTTTTCTATACTGGTATCTTTTTCCTAGCATAAAGCCTTTTTCACAGTTGTTTTGGTCACACTTATTTACTGAACTTACTGTGTTCTTTCTCAGTGACAAAGTTTTGACATTACCATTTTTACCTGCCTGAAATCACTTTTTTCTTTCATTATTTTTGTTCAAATATAACCAGTCCTTTAAAAGTCTATCAGATCATACCTGTTCAATAAGATCTTTAGAGAGCACTCGCTGTTCTAATTTTCTGCATCTTTACACTTTTATCAGTTATTTTTAACATTCACTTGGTACTAAATGAATACTCCCTTACATTTTTCTTATCGTACGTTTATGTGTTTTACTTCTACACATGGATAATAGTCTTCTAAAGAATAAGACCATGATTTTTCTATGTATCTCTTTCAGCAAAACATATCGTAATTTAGAATAGATGTTCATATAATGCTTTCATAGATGTTCATTAAATTATTTGTTGAATAAACATTCTGCCATCTTCACTCAGATATTTCATATGATGTTACCTTTGTGAACCATTTTATAATACCAAATAAATACAATTTGTACCATAAATGCATTCATTGTTGTAATCTAGTTATCATTATTATATTCCTAATAACTTTATTTTGTAGAAGTTAATGAAAATGATACAAGTTAGAAGACATGAAACAAGAAAAAATTCTAAAACTCAAGAACATGAGCAGAAATCTCGAGTTGATTGGAGGCGGACTAAAAGAAGTATCTCACAATTATTTAATAGTGATGAAGACCTTGATACTGATGAAGATCTTGATAGTGATGAAGAGCTTGACAGTGATGAAAGTATGGACACTGATGAAGAGCTTGCTAGTAACAAGGCGCTTGACAGTTATAAAAAGCCAGAAGATGAAAGAGAACTTAAATTAATTAAAGCTGAAAGTAAAGGAAACAACTGTGAGCATCTCATTAACACTGACAACAGTTCAACATATGAAGAAGAAAAGAACAAAACCAAACATAGTAGTATTGACTCACCAGATCATGAACAGCACTCAAGTCAAGAGGATGATGATCTTAACAAACACACTGAACGAATAACAGAGGAGGATGTAGAAGAGGAACACATTAAGCGAGGGAAGAGAAAACGAATCTCCTCTGTGATGTCTGACAGTGATGAGAGTGACGACAGTGATATCCTAGTTAAAAAAGTAGGTGTTAAACGTCCACGTAGAGTGGTTGAAGATGAATGTTCTTCAGCAGAGATAGAAAATCAGCCTGAAAAAACATCAGCTGCAAGAAAACGAGAACAACTCCAGAAGCTGAAAGAACTCTCAAAACAAAGATCTCGTCAGAGACGCAATAGTAGTAGAGATTTTGAGGTGTGTTACATTTTATTGGCTTTGTTACTGTTTTTAAATTTTTTAAGTATTTAGTGTTTTTCTACTTCTAGAATTTATTTTTAATGAAGTATCCATGAACGTGTTTAGTTACAGTATTGAATCTGATACATTGCTTTATCATGAGCTTCAGTCCATCATTCTTTTAAAATTAAAAGACTTTGTTTTGTATGGTATTTCCTGTTTGTATCTTCTACTTAAAATCTTAATGTCTATTTTAAACACTTTATACCACTTACCAAGGTATATTATTTTCTTCTTGATTTCAAATGTCAACATTTAACATGACAAAAAAATTTTTAAACTTAAAATATGAAATTGATGTTTATGGATCATGTTGGGAAGGTTCAGATTTAATCTTTTAATTTCACATCCATACTGACAATTTTAAAGGTGCAGTTTACTGAAAGAATATGTTTTAATTGAATTAGGACTCTGAAAAGGAATCCTGCCCAAGCAGTAATGAAAATGATGATGAGGAAGAGGATGATTATGAATCTGATGAAGATGGAGATAATTACGTTATGGATGGCTTTGTAGTACAAGATGAGGAGGGTGATGGAAAGAATGAAAGTCAGCAAGGAGAAAATTTGACTACATCACAACTGAAATTAGTAAAACAAAATTCTCTTTGTAAGTTAAATATCAAGAAAATGTTTTATGACTGTTTTAATCATGATACTATGTCAAGCATGAAATCAGCCTGTTGCTGTCATGTTCTAAGTCATTTAGGAACTGTGACTTTATCTTCAGGTAACTTTAATTTGTCAGTCTGATAATAGCTTAGTGTAGTAGTTTCAGGAATCCTTATACTTTTAAAAATTATCGAGAACCCCAGAGAGCTTTTGTTTCTGTTACTATAGCTATCAACATTTACTATTGTAAAAATACAAAACAAGTTTAAAATATATTTATTATTTCACTTAAAAATAACATTAACAAACTCATTAAATAAATAATATTTTTATTAATAACTATTTTTCCACCCAAAATGAGAATGACATCATTTTACATTTTGATAAATATATTTAATGACCAGCTTAATAGGAGGCAAAGCAATTGGGTTCTTGTTTGTGCTTTTGCATTTGGTCTGTTGTGATGTTCTTGTTGAAATAGATGAAAGCAACCTTGTTTCGCACACATAACTGGAAAAGGGAGGAGTACATATTTCCAAAGTAATTCTTTTGCCACAACACAAAAATTAGACATGTGATAGCTTCTTAAAGTTTAGTCACAATGTGGAATCTGAAACAATACAAGTGAAATTTTAGTACTTACTTACATTTCAGTCCATTGGTCCATCTTGCACTTTGAATGGATCTTTTTACCCCTGCATGATTTTGTAACATCATGCATTGGTCATTTGAAAAATATTGCTTCACTCAGTTATACAGATCTTCCAAATATTGACACATTTCATGATACAATATTTTTAAAACCACACTTGTTCATATTACCACCAGTCTCATCAGAAGATTCTTCAGGTTGGGAAGCTGATGATTAAGAGTTTTTCAAAATTCTACACTTTACTCAAAAATTCTGTTTGTTTTTCTTTTTTCTTTTGTCTTTGGCAACAAAAACGTGAGTTCTTGAAATGACAGGCTCCCTTTGTTCTCTTTTGAGAAAATATTTGACAAATGCCAGAATAACTGTAGTTTATCAGTCATTCTTTTAAGTAAACATGGTGTTTCATGATAATTAAAGCTTTTTCAGCTCTCAACTCAGTTTTTCCTCAAAGTATGATTGATCATACTTTGGTGTGCAGCCTAAGTACTTTATGCATATGGCCCATTTCGTCACTTTGAGTACTAAAAAGACAGATACTCAAAACTCAAGATTTAATAAAATTAATAATTTTTACTACTTTGTCAAGGACATTATTAAGTGCAATTAGCCTTTTTACAGAATGCATAGCAGTGATGACTTCAATAATTGCAGTCTGGTGCTACTGCTGTGTTAAGGGGCAGCTGCCTTACCTACAGTTACTTATGCACCATCAGGGAAAATCCCAACAGTAAAAACAGCAAATGATTTTCTCAGTGTTACTGCTTTGATCTCACAGATCACAAATGGGCTTGGGAATTTACAGGGGACTGCAGACAACTGGTTTGTAGAACCACTGGTTTTATCAGGACTTGAAGCATCACTCCATGAAACCTATCAGAGATTGGAAATTAGAAGCTTTTGTATTTTCATGTGGTTAATGAAAATATAAATAATAGGACTGAAAACTTAGGATCTCTTTAAGTATGTATTATTCTGACCCCTGTAATTACATATAAATTCAAAGATTGTTTTTGTGATGTTTTGCAACTGATAGAAACAGATCATTGGATGTGTACTTTTTTCCTTAAAGAATGCATTCTTTCCGGATTTTTTTATAAGGGCAAAAACTAATTCTATGATGGTTTAATTTAGACCTCATGATTTATAATAAAATAGTAGATTGAGACATATATCAAATTTCAAGAAATTTAGCAGTATAGAGATGCCAATGATAGGCATCTATATATTGAAAGCTAATGACTATTAGATCAATAGGCATTGGTTCATCTGCCACCTGGACATTTGAATGTCAGGGAAATACAATTAGGAGGTACCCCATTGTCCTGGATTATAATATCTAGAATGTGACAGAACATTTGCTAAGAGATACCCACTCGTACCTACTCCTGATAATTAATGAAAATAGAAGTCCAGCATGTAAAAACTATCTTAACTTCCTTCTCTATTCTACCCCTCTGTGCCTGGCTTTTGTTTTTTTAAGGGCTGTTTTAGATTTACTGAGAAGTTGAGTGGAAAGTACATAGAGTTCCCATCTAACCCCTCACACATACACAACATCCCTGTTATTAACATCTTGCATTAGTTTGGTGCATATGACATGAGTCAATATTGATACAGTATTATTAACTGTAGTTCCTAGTTTACCTTAGGGCTAACTGTTTGTGTTGTACATTCTATGGATTTTTTTTGGTATTTTTAAAAGTTTATTGCTAAATTATAGTTGATATATAATATTATATTAGTTACAGGTGTACAGTATAATGCTTACACATATTGTATAACTCACAAAGTGATCATGGTAAGTCTAGTACCCATGTGACAGCATACATAGTTATTACAATATTACTATTTCCTAAGCCGTACTTTACATCCCTGTGACTATTTTATATCTGAAAACTTGTACTTCTCAATCCTTTTCACCTTTTTCACTCTTCCCTACATTTCCATTCCATCTGGCAACTGTCAGTTCTCTGTGTGTGGGAGTTGGTTTCTTTTTTGTTTGTTCACATATTTTTTTAGATTTCACATAATAAGTGAAACTATACATATTTTTCTTTCTGTGTCTGACTTATTTTACTTAGCATAGTACCCTCAAGGTTCATCCATGTGTCACAAATGACAAGATTTCATTAGTTTTTATGGCTGAATAGTACATCCTATGGGTTTTGACAAAGTATAGTGACACTACAGGTATGCATAAGTACATATCATACAGAATAATTTCAGTCTCCTTAAAATCACCTCTGTTCTACCTATTCATCCCTCCCTTGCTCCCCTGAACCCCTGGCAACCACTGATCTTTTAAATTTTTCCATAGTTTTACCTTTGCCAGAATGTTTTATAGTTGGAATCACACAGTCTATAGAAGTTTTTTCTCTTGGTCTTTATTATTGTCAAGTTGATAATTAAACTTAGGTAATCAGGGAATGATTTTGACTTGTTTTTACAGCATATCTCTTAATTTCCTCTAAATAAGTTTGGAAAGTGAAGATTATTTGAAAACACAACTAGGAACTTTGGATTAGAAGCCAGTTAATGTGGAAAATGGATATTTGTTCAATGACTAGAGAAGTCACTGAAGCAGCTATAAAATTAGAATAATTAAGCAATACTTCTATTTATAGTATTAATTTCTTAGCTTTGGAGAAATGAACCTATAGCTTCTTCAGATAGGCTTCTTTCACTTAATATACATTTAAGTTTCCTCCATGACATAATGTGGCCTGAGCTCATTTCTTTGTATCACTGAATGCTGTCCCATTGTATGGATATATTACAGTTTGTTTATCTATTCACCTTGACAGACTCATTGTTTCCAAGTTTTGGCAATTATGAATAAAGCTGCTATAAGCATTTGTGTGTAGATTTTTTTTATGGACATATATTTTCAACTCATTTAGGTTAATACCAAGGAGCTCTGTGCTTGCTTTTACTACTGAGCATCTCCACATGAGGAAGATGTGATCCGTTTTTTATGTAATACATATTATATTGTGCATTCTTAATTTTAACTTCTGGCTCTATTCTTACACGTTGTCTTAATATTTTACTATATTCAGTGCCTTTCTTCCCTTAGCCACTATTCTAAATCTTTTTGTTCAAGTTTCCCCATAAATCCACAAAGCATTGTACTCAGGCTCTTGCACCCATCAATCCAGTGAAACTGCTCTCACTAAAGTTAGATAATTACTTAGTTGCCAAAAATGGTCTTTGTTTCATATGTGTTAACCTGATATTGCTATGTGCTTTGCCACCAACCACTGACCACTCTTACTTTTAGGAAGTTCTCTTTCTTAGCTTCTGTGCTACTACTCTTTCTTGTCTTTCCTTTTATAATACTGCTTTCCTCTTTTTTCATCTATCATGTAAGTAGTGATGTTTGTAAAGCTTCCAATCTCACCTTCATTTTGCTTGAGCTTCAACCAGTCTCTGCCCCATAAGTTTAGTCCAGTCTATAGGCAAAAATTCCCAAACTTATTTCCAATGCAGATTTCTCCAAAGCCTATGATCCAATTTTTCATCATCTTACTAAACATTTTCATCAAGGTATCTTTCAGACACCTCAGAGTTAGTATGTGCAAAACGAAATGACTGAGAGGTAGCATAAGTGAGTTGTGATGAACGTAAAATTATTGTTTTCTCGCCCTCGCTGGTGTAGCTCAGTGGATTGAGCGCGGGCCTGTGAACCAAAGGATCGTGGTTCTATTCCCAGTCAGGGCACATGCCTGGGTTGCAGGCCAGCTCCCGGCAGGGGATGCATGAGAGGCAACCACACATTGATAATTCTCTCCCTCTCTCCTTCCCTTCCCTTCTAAAGATAAATAAATAAAATAAATTATTGTTTTCTCTATTGTGGTGGTGGTTGCATCAGTGACACCTCAAAATAGATTAGTTCTCCACCCTGCATTGTTCCAGTATGGGAAGAAAATCATAGTCTTTTTTCCTTCTCACCAACCTTTGTATTCTTCAGTATGTATTCTGAGACTGTGACTCCCAGAAAAGACGTGATAGAAAGTAGAGGGATAGACTAGCAGTGGTCTGTTGTGTTCCAAATCTATAATGTTCACTTACAAAAAATATTATATACAAGTAGATAGGAATAACCTTCAGATTTATGGGTACTGAAGATTATTTTTCCAGTACTGTATCATATGCTCAGAGTGACAGAGAACCAAGTGGTAGATAGAAAAGTACATCCCTAGTGCCTTGCTACATAAATACTTGCTAGACTGGAAGTTGGACTAAAAGTGGACATTAACTTAGTTTCCACCTAGCACTTAAAGGGAACCATTCTATCAACAAAGCCCAGAGTATACCCAAGAACAATCTCATATCTATTTACATTAAATGTTCAATCCTAGAACTTTTCCTCTTGCTCTAGGATAAGTAAAAAGTACCAGTGAACTACTTTTGCAAAAGGCAAAGGTAACGTTGCTCTGAAACTCAGAGGAAGAAAATATCTGTGAAAAATTATATAAAACATTTGCTTTGTAATTTTTGGAAAAGAAATAGGAAGTTGAAAGTCGTTTGAGGTGAAAGGGAACTAGGTAAGATAAAGGTAAATTGCCAGGGAATTAAAAGTATAAAGTCAGAAATAAAATGTATATTGAAAGTGGTAAAAAGCAGAATTAAGAGTACAGAAAATCTCACCAATGATATGTAGGTTAAACCAAAATTCTTTGAACATAGAGAAGAAAGAAACTAGTTCTGAGGGAAAAGATGATAAAGGAATAGAAATGAAGATCCTATTTCACAAACTCCTGGGAGAAAAATAGAGAATAAATGGAAATCTAAAGGAAGAAGAACTACATAACTGTAGTGAGACACGTAAAAGAAGATTTGAATGTACTAAGAGGCATGCCATATTTTTGGATAGAAAGACGTGGACATGAGAATCTAAAGGTATGATAGAAGAAAATAGCGAGTTGGTGAACACACTGTTTATGCAGATTAAAGGCATAGACATCCCAATAAGATGATGAAAATAGACTTTCAAATAGACATGTGAAGGAAATTCTTTTAATTATAAGAATAAAGAAAACATCTAACCATTCTTTTTAGATATAAAAATAATGAAATATTAGGTGCCATATTAATGTTAAGAAAAAATTGTATCATAATTTTAACAGATTCTAAAAAGGCATTTGATAAAATTTGATGTCCGTATCTAGTTTTTAAGTATTAAAAAATAGTAATGTGAGCATATGTTCTTTACATAACAAAGAATATTTTATATTTTTAAAGATTTATTTATTCATATAGATTCAGTGGAAGGGAGGGGGAAAGAGAGGGTGAGAAACATCAATGTGTGGTTGCCTCTCACATGGCCCCCCCTCTGGAGACCTGGCCTGCAACCCAGGAATGTGCCCTGACTGGGAATCGAACTGGCAACCCTTTGGTTCGCAGCCCAAGCTCAATCCACTGAGCTACACCAGCCAGGTAACAGAATATTTTAAACCAACAGCCAACATACATACAATGAAGCACTAGAGATATTCTCTTGGCAATAAAGAACAAGACAAAAATATTTTTACTAACTTTGTTCTAGTGTTTTGAACAATGTAACAATGTGAAAGTAAAATATAACTACTGAAAAAGAAAAAACGTTCTTTGAACGTTGTGATTATATATACAAAAGCTGTACCTTTCTGATTTCTCTAACCAAGGATACAGAAATTAGGAGGAAGAATGTGAATAGATTGTGAGCAAAAGTAAGTGTGGCATGTATTTCCATGGCTTTCTCATGTCCTCTTTTCCCTATGTGGGGTTGGGGTGAGACCTATTAAGAGTAAAAAAAGAAGCCAATTTCTTGTTCTGCCTCTCTCCTTTTACTCTGAGCTTACACCTTCATTCCAGAAGGAAGTACAGCCACAAATCTACCTATGAGAATATTTATAAACATTCTCTTGGTTCTTAAACAGCACTAGCAAGACCACACCCTCCTCAGGGCTGGGGAAGAAAACAGAGTCAGTGCCCAGGAATTCTTAAACAATCTCTCTCTCTTTCATGTCCCAGGAAGCTCATTTTCCATAAATATCTAAGAGAATCTTAGTATTTTGGAATTAGTAAAAGATCTCAGAAAAATGACCATACTATCAATAATTATTTAGATAGTATAATGAGGGAACATTCCACTTACACATTCCACTAGAAAACATGGTAAGTTTTCTAGGCCTAACCTTAAGCATAGCTTTGTAGGCACAAAAATAAACTTTACTATGAAATAGAAAACATGAGGGAAAGGAGTGACACACCATGTTTCTGGAAGGTAGCAAATAATATGAGAAGTTACTTCTGTAATTATATCTGTAATTATTTGATTTAACTTGACAAAACAATTCTAAAGTTCATTTGAGAGAAGGAATGAGATTTGAAAATAAAGAGTAAATCAGAAGGACTTGCCCTACCAGATATAAAAAGTTACCACAAAATTGCAGTAAGTAAAGCAGCGTAGTACTGATGTGAGGATGATAGCTGGATCGGTGGGAAGATGGTGCTGAAACAAAATCTTAGCATATATGTGAAATTAATGCATGATAAAGGATGCATGGGAAGTCATCAGAATGACTAGACTATCCAATGACTGGGTGTGGGGAAATTGATTAACTGCTTTGGAAAAATCAACTTAATACACAAACACAAATATTGTTGGTTTTCTCCTGTGCCCTATAATAATTTTATTATCCTGGAGGAAAGTTGTAAACAATATTCCTAGGATATTCCACAGAACTCTACCTAATAGAGGAATTAAAGCACTGAATAAAGTTCTGGAGGAGATCTGATCCCTAATCCTGGTTGTGCCTCTGGCTAGTTGTATGACCTTGGGTAAGTTATCATTATGTCATTTTTCTTAATGTTAAGATGAGATCATTGAATTTTATTTTCTCCAATTTTCTATCCAAGTCTACTTTTCATGTTCTGAATTATATCAAATTCCATGCAAAAGAATATCTACCTCTAGGGGGTAGTATCACGAAATTAAGTGTCAAAGGGCCTGGTTTGCAACCTTAGTCCATTAGCTGTGTGATCTTAGGGAAGTTTTGCTGTTTCCTCAACTAAGAATAAACTGAGGGTCATGATAGTCCGTAGTAGGTTTGTTGTGAGAATTAAAGCAATGTATGTAAATGCATAAAACAATGATTGGCATAAACTTGCTCAATACATTTTTTAAAAAATTTGAGATGCCAGGAGCATAATTTTACCACCTACCCTTCCACTCAAGTACAATGAAGTTGAGGCTTGCTTCCTGACTTTTTTTGAAGGTCATTTTTGTATACATTAGTAGGAAAGGGATTATGTGATTAGGAAAAAACTCCAGGTGGTTCTGATCCTCTGCTTTTTAAATCCTAATCCTAAAGAGACACTTTCAGGGTCTTTGAAATACAGCAGCAGTTCCCAAACTTCATAGTGGGTGAGTAACATCTAAAACTGATAAAAATTCAGTGAGGTAAAAATTCTAGTTCAATTTATTTGATAGTTAAACTTAGGTACACAGGAAATGGATTTGATTTTTTTCTCAGCATATCTATTAATATTCTTTGAACGGGTTTTCCTTAATTTAAGAAGTATTTAGCCCTGGCTGGTGTAGCTCAGTAGATTGAGCGCGGGCCTGTGAACCAAAGGATTGCGGTTCGATTCCCAGTCAGGGCACATGCCTGGGTTGCAGGCCAGTTCCCCGCGAGGGACACACGAGAGGCAACCATACATTGATGTTTCTCTCCCTCTCTCCTTCCCTTCCCCTCTAAAGATAAATAAATAAAATGTTTTTTAAAAAAAGAAAAGAAGTATTTAAGTGCATTTTAACACTCACAAATTATCTACTAACACTATAATATTATATACAGAGGTTGATGATGGTCTAGTCAAAGTTGAATTTTTTGATGTATTTCATTTTCCAATTCTAATAAATTTTTAAAATATATTCATAAATAGCAATGATAATTCTTTTGTAATTTTCAGTTAGTCATAAGTACAAATTACCTGCTATTGTCATTTCATTTTACTACTGCTTTATTTTGTTCACTTTAATACTTCAATAGGTGTTTCCTTAAAAAGATGTACACTAAAAAATTCCCCTAAATTCTAAAAAAGGAGCTATATAGCCCTTTTAGTAACTAAAATATAAGTTTAAATGTTTCTCCATGTTAAATCTCAATCTTTGTTTTATTTCAACTGAAAACAAAGCTCACATTCACTCAGGAATGGATCTTCTTTTCCTTTAATTCCGTATCAAGCATCTTCCACTTTTCCTGAAATACTCACACTGCTTTTAATATGTCTTCATAGATGCCCAGAATAGAGAAAATGTTCTATTATGATTTTGGGGGTCAAGAAAGGGGTTGTGTTTGATAGAGAACATTTCCACAGCTGTAGTAAACCTTAATCCAAGAGCAATGGGAAATAGTAGGGACCTTCTCCCTTATTACTGCCTAACTTGTCAAACGGATGATTCTATGGACCAGATTGGGTTAGTGGGGAAAGTAGGCTTATATATTTGGTATGAGAAAGAGTAGTAGACATAAATTTTCTAAATTGATGTAGAAAATTCTAAATATGGAGCAGCAGAAAGGGAAATGGAGTTTTTATAGTTATTGGGATTCTGGCTAGGGTAACAATTAGACAATGTTGTATGTAACGTGTTTTAGAGGAAATGTATTAGAAGTTTAGTGTACATTTTGAACAATCCACCTATAGAAGTTTTTTCTCCGTCTTTCTAATTGTCAAGTTGATAACTAAGGTAATCAGGGAACGATTTTGACTTGTTTTTACAGCCTCTCTCTTAATTTTCCCTAAATAAGTTTGGAAAGTAAAGACTATTTGAAAACACAACTAGGGACTTTGGATTAGAAGCCAATAAATCTGAAAAATGGATATCTGTTCAATGACTAGAGAAGTCACTGAAGCAGCTATAAAATCAGATAATTAAGCAATACTTCTATTTACAGTATTAATTTCTTAGCTTTGGAGAAATAAACATATTCAGGAGTTTTTCAGTCTACTAGATTCTAAAATTTATTTCAAATTAATTTCAGATTCTTTTAGTGACCACTATACGCACTTTGAAAGAGTTGTGAAGGCTCTTCTGATCAATGCTTTAGATGAATCATTTCTGGGAACATTGTATGGTAAGTTAATCATATGAATGTAACATTTTTTTCTTTTTCCAATTTTACACAACCATATATAGTATATAACAAAACCAAGGAGACCCATTCTTAGAACCCTCCAGTTGTTATTCCCTCAAGAATCAACTGCACCAAAAGTCCATCCACTTTAAAAACTTGTTAGTGTTTATTATTTGTGAAATGTGGAAAGTACAGAAGAAATATGTGACAGTCCCCTGTCTTTAAAGAGCTTACAGTGAATTTGAAAATACAGGACACATACTCTTAAAACAGCAGCATAGTCAGCACTCATGTGTTACCCCAGCCTCTCAAAACTCCTTGAATTTCACCAAAAGTTAGGCTGTTTTAAGCTTTTGTGCCTTTGTTCATACTGTTCCTCCGTAGAATATAATCTCTTTCTACCCTAGATTTTCCAGGTGAGTGTAAAGTCATTTTCACTATTAAAGCTAGCTATGAGCCCTGGCGAGGTGGCTCGGTTGGAGTGTCGTCCTACATGCCAAAATGTTGCGGGTTTGATGCCCGGTTGGGGTATCAGGAGGCAATCAGTCAGTGTTTTTCTCTCACATCAGTGTTTCTCTCTCTCTCTCGCTGTCCCTTCTTCTCTCTCTCTAAAATCAATTAAAAAAATCCTCACGTAAGGGATTAAAAAAAAATCTATCAATGACCCACTCAAGTAACATTTGTTACTCCCTCATTTGTACTATCATTATCCTGAGTATGGTGGTACTGATGTGAATACACTTTTCATATGTATATTGAAAATGTATTTTTGCCTTCCTCCCTTTCAAGAATATGAGGAGAAACATGCCTTATATATACTTATCCCTTGCATCTAGCATACTATCTGACACTTAATAAAGACTATAAGTATCTTGTGTTAAATATCAACCTGAGTGCCAAAATAAGATTTCATTCACAGCTCATTGAACAAATATTTGATGAGTGCCCACTAAGGGCCAGGAATCATTTGAGGGCTGGGGATTTGGTAATGACCATGACATGAGATTCCTGACTTTCATGTTGCTTAGAGGCTAATGGGAGAGACAGAGAGTGAGTAGACAAATATATAACAATATGATTTCAACTACTGATTAATTTTGAAAAAAAGGTAGGATAAGGAGATCGAAAGTGACAAAGAAAGGAAAGTCTATGTTAGATTAGTCATAGACAGTGTCTCAAGAGGTGACTTGAACAGAAGGCTGAAGTGACAGAGGAAGTAATGCGTGGATCTAGCAGAGAGCACAGCAAGTGCAAAGACCCTTAGGAAGGAGTTGCTTTGATGTGGTCAAGGAACAATTAGAAGGCCTGTGTGGCTCTTCTCCCTAATGCTCTGATGGAATGATTTATTTTTACATCATTAAAAATTTATTTTAATTTAAAGTGCTTCTAACCAACCAACCTAAAGCTATGGGAAGAAATCTTTAAGCATTCAGTTATTTAAATATTTCATGAGTACAAAGCAATTGGGATTTTTTGTTTTTGTTTTTCTCCTAAACAGATGGCACCAGGCAGAAATCATATGCACAAGACATGTTGACATCTCTTCATTATTTGGATGACCGCTTTGTTCAGCCTCGTCTAGAGAGCTTATCCTCTAGAAGTCGTTGGAAAGAGCAGTATAAGGTATACAGTTTTATTTATTTTGTAATCTCTGGGGGGCATAGGGGGAGTGGGAGACCTCTCAGGATTTCGGTGTTCAGTCAGGCTTAATAATCTCCTAAATTATTGGCATTTTTCTTTTTAAATAATAAGCTCATTGTTTCTTGCCACTTCTGAAGGCTATTGTTGTTTTAATCATTCACACCTATTATCTCTATCCAATAATTAAGTAGTCCCAAATGAAGAATAACTTTAGTACATCTAAAGGGTTTAGCCCATGTCTTAAAATGAGGAGATTGTCTCACAGGATGTTCATTATTGTTTCAGAAAAGTTAGGGAAGTTTGAGAAACTGTGAGTTTAACTTAACTGAAGGACTTTTCAAGGAGAATTAGTGTGTGAATTTATACTGTAAATCTTCAAGAGATCCATATAGAATGTAATATTCCCAAATTTGTGTTTTACTATGGGGCTCCTTTTCATGAAATACTCATCACCTCCCAGGATAACTGATTTCCATAACACAGTTTGGAAAATAAATGCCTTGGTTGTCTTTAACATCCTTTTCCACCTTAAGATTTTGTACCAATTTGAGTAAAGCATCTTTTTAATTTATAAGATTTATTGGATTCCATATTATCCTCTAGATTTCTTTTTTTATGATCTCTAATAGTAGAGAGTGCACTATATGATTTTTAAGGTTTCTTTTTTCTCTCTACTTCTAACATTCTTCTAATGATTATTAGCAAGAGGAAAATGGCAAGATAAGTGAAGTTCAAGTTCCCTAACGTCCTTCTGGCACTTAAATCATTAACTACTCTACCTCATTTATGTCAGGAGATTTGGCTTCACCCAGGCCTGTTCATCATTAAATTACCTAGTGATAAATTAGCCACAGATGGTTTCAGTTAAAGGCCAGTTATAGGATTACAAAAGGAGTTAGAAGACTTCAATTGGGAGAATTGCTTGAGTTTAGGGTATCTTTTTGACTTTTTGACTGTGGGTGTTTTTAACTTCTCTAATCTCCAGTTTCTTCCTCAGATACAGAAAATATTTACTTATTTTAAAGGGAAATATTTACTTACTTAGAAAGCAAATAGTACAGCTCTTAGAACATGATATAAACACTTTTTTTAATGGAAAGAAAAACAGCATTATTCATTGATCATTTAGTTTTGCCAAATAATTTACATGCAAAGTAAAGCATCTTATTCGGTCTTCAAAGTCAACCACATTAGGAAGTCACTATTATTTCCTCCATTGGAGATGAGGAAACTGTGACTGAGAAAATTGAGTACTATAAGGTTACACAGCTAGTAATGAGCCAAGCCCATATTTAAACCTAGAAATGTCAGGTTTCTACGGTTTCTCTGATTCTGAAGCCCATACTGTTATACTATATTATGATTTATCATACTGTAGTAGGTTTTGCTGAATTTGGATAATCCAATGTTCAAATAACTATAAGATACAACAATATATTAGCTTAAAAACTTAGAGACATAGATGATTCAGTATGATCCTGGTCAGGATAAGCTAGGTTATGCTGCAAAAATTAAATAATGTGACAAAAAAATAAACCCACAACAAAAATTTTAATAGCTTACTTCAACAAAGTTTATTTTTTTGCTTACATTAGATGTTCAGTGTATTCAGCAGGAGTGCTCTGCTTGTAGTCTCTCAGGAAACTAAGCTGATAGAGCTTTCAACTCAGCATGTGTTTCCCTGAGTAACACAGAAGCTAGATGGAAGGTGGCTAGTCACCTGTTCACTCTGAAAGGCAGCCTGTAAGTGACATGTGTCATGAAGTGTCATGAAATATGAAAAAGAGTAAAGGTAGACAAAAGGCCATGTTGTGAAACATCCAATGTAGAAATGATCAGTTTGTTGGATACTTATTTAATATAGAATGTGAAAGTGGATTAGTAACACTGCTTAAATATTTTCATTGTATACGGTTCAGATATTGTAGTAACACCTCATCTACACTACTAATTTAAACAGTAGTCTCTCACACAGGTCTAGAGAGCAAGCAAGAATACTCAGGCACAAATAATTACACAGCTTAACAAACCTTATTTATGAATGCCAAATATTTTCTCTTTGTTTGCTCCTGCTAGCGCAGCAATTACACTGTCCATTTCAATACTGACTACCTAGCAATCCTAGTTCCAACTTGTTTATTTTCATAATACTTTAGTAAGTAACCAACAAAGATTAAATTATTTCTGGAATATTTTGTTGAAAATATGATACAATTCCCACAATGGAGACTGAATGTGATCTTGTTTTTCCAGTTTTTGACTAACCTAAATAAATTATTTCACCTTTTATTATATTCTGAATTTTTGCTGCTCATTGTTTCCTATTTTAAACTAATTAATTCCTCATTAATGCTAACTAGAGATGAGAGGAAGGAAAAGAAAACCTGTGAAAATCACTACTTCGTAGTAACTCATGAAGGATATGAAACTAACTTCTTTTCTGGTTTGGTTTTTTCCACTTAATATTTCTAAGTTATAAATTCATTTTATATGTAAAAATATCGTGTCCAACACTTACTGTGTGCTCAGTATTAAAATTAGAAATATTCAATACCAGCATTTGCTATTACATTTCATCCTGTTACTATAATTCCTAGTGTTGCTTTTAATTTGGTTAGGTTCTTTTTGTTGTCGTCATTCTAATTCTTCATAGCCTAATTACATGCGTTTTTGTTTGTTTGTTTTCAGGAGCGCGTAGAAAATTATTCTAACGTAAGTATCCATACGAAGAATCCCGAAAATTGTTCCTGCCAGGCTTGTGGATTGCATCGCTACTGTAAATACACAGTGCATTTATCGGGACAATTGTATAATACCAGGACTATGGAAACAGATGATTTTATGTCACATGATAAACAGGTATTCTTTTCCTCTCCTTTCAGTTTTCAGTATTTGGAAATTTTAAATACTAAGCTTGCACAAATAACCCCGTTATTTTTTTACAAATGGAGAAAGCACTAGGAGAAGGGAAAAGAGTACAAGGAAAGATAGTACAATTTTTGAATGTGAAAAATGTGTCTCACCAGAAGATTTACTCCTATTTCAGTCAGGTACTAAAATCCATGCACATTCTCTTAAGTACACTTCACCCAAACAGCAGGGGATGGGGGGAGAGGGTATAGGATGAGGATAAAAAGGGAGGTAACTAGGGCAGAAGAAGCAGATGTCTTTTGGGTTCAAAGGAGAATTTGACCCAAGTAGAAAACTGTATAATCTACCAAATTCACAGTACACAAGCAAATAATTAAAAAGGCCTACTCATCCTAATAGGAGAATTGAAAGAAAACCATGCTCCAACCTAGCCTATATCAGAAGCATGTCAGTCAAGAACAGTTACCATATACTTAAGGTGATGTTAATTTTTAATGAGTAGACAAAACTGAAGAAAATATTGGAAGAAAAGTATTGATAAACAAGAGCAAAGTAGTTCAATGTGAAGAGAGAAAAAGTGCAGATGCAGACTACTTGTATTTCTTTTTAAATCTATGTAAAAATACTGCATTTATAAATATAAAACTATTGATATTGAAAGCTCCCTCTAGTGAATCTGTATATTTGTGAAGGGTGTATGTGTTTTGGGGACTAGTTAGAAACGCAAAGTTGACTCTAAATACTGCCAGTCAACTATTTAAACACAAATATACTATCTATCTGAATTCTTCTAGATTGGGTAGTGTGATTCCTCAGTATTACTGGGCAATAATTAACCAGGTCCCTCTGAACAGTCTGAATTGTAAGAATCTCTGGAAAGTGTGTATAGGGATAATGAATTCAGATGTAATCTTTAGTGTTTTATTTGGCAAGTTACTATAAAGACACGTTTCTTTTCTCATCATAGTCATATACAGCTTTTGCAATTGTTTAAAACTGGTTTATAACTTTATAAGATAAGATATCTAGATTCTAAATAAAAGTGATTTAATACTTTAAGGATAATTTTCTGTTGTATAGATAAAAATATTGCTGTACATTCAATGTCTTTGCTGTCTACAGCTAATCTTGAAAAGGGGTGTGAATTAGAAAACTGTTTCTCAAGTTCTGATATTCCTGTGAAGGAATAAAGGCTCTGTATAAAATAGTTGATTCCAATATCTAGAAAATAGGTGATCTCATGAAATAAAAGCAAGGAACATTAATACACCAGTCACACAATGGAGAAATAGAAAAGTTAACAAATATATTGGAAAATGATTATTTTCTATTTAAGGGCATACAACTGAAACTACCCAAAGATGCCAGTCAATAGCTCTTCAAGTAGCAAAGTATTTTTAAATAAAGTGACAAAATGCAGTTCTGTTAAGGTTGCATTGAAACTAGCAATTTCATGGAAAGATTCCTAGAGAAAGGATGTGATATATCTTTTTAGGTACTAGATAACTATATACTTGTATAGCCAGAGTTATAGGGCTATACGTATTCAGTGCCTGTAAGTTTGTTCTTTGCAGTGTAATACAATAAAAGCAAATGACATAATCATAAGCTCATTGAAGCATTAGTTATAATACTGGGTTGGCCAAAAAGTTCATTTGTTTTTTTTCTGTACAAATGCTCTAGTAGCGCTTAGTTATCTGTAACTTCATTCAAAACAATTTTGTTAGCTTGTATTGTGACAGTTGTCATATCAGCGTGCATTTTTTAAAAAAAAACTTATCAAAATTAGTGAATTTTTGTGTAGCCATTTTAATATTGAAAATGGAAGAAAATAAGCAACACTTTTAGCATATTATGCTTTATTATTTCAAGAAAGGTAAAAATGCAGCTGAAATGCCAAAAAAGATTTGTGCAGTGTAAGGAGAAGGTGCTGTGACTGAACGTGTCAGAAGTGATTTGAGAAGTGTCGTGCTGGAGATTGCTAGCTGGACAATGGTTATCATTGGGTAGACCAACTGAAGTTGATAGAGATCAAATCAAGATATTATTGAGAAAATCAATTATACTACATGGGAGATAGCCAACATACTCAACATATCCAAATCAGTACAGTTATTGGTGAAAATGAAAAGTGTGTCTTTTTGGCTAATCCAATACAAAATGGAAATAATCTACAAAAAATAATAGAGTGGGGATTTAATAAGCTATCATCATTTTGTCATAGAATATAATACAACCACTAAAATAATATTTTGAAGGTTATGAAACAATGCTAGGTAAAAGTGAAATTATAAACAATGTATGTACTACCTTGCATCTATGTAAAAATGTGTGTATTTGTATATATAAGCTATATGCAAGCATTAAACTAGTTTTTTTATATATTAAGATAGTATGATTGAAGTTCTTTAATATTACATTTTTTCCAGTAATTTTTTCCTTTAAAGGAAGTATAATTTATTAAAATATTTTATATCTTACTGAACTACCATGTCAATGCATGTATGGAAAGGGAAGGGGGGAAAAGGAAAGGAGGGAAAAAAAACAAAGCTATTTTTAATCAAAGGTGTTAAAGAGACTTGATTACCCCCATACCCACACTCAGGTTATTTTGAAAACTAATTTTCCATTTTGTGTTTCTGCTTATAGTTACAAAAATTGAGACTCCTTGGGGTTGTTGGAGTTTTCTTTTAAGGTGCAACTAATACGTTAAAAGAATGCTCTTAGTGAATTTGTTTAATGATAAAACTTTTCTTATCTGATACTATCTTCTTTGAGAGAAGGGATGCTTTGATGGAAAGTGGAATTAATGGAAGAAAGTAATTTTAGTTATAGCAGTCTTGGGTCGGATACTGAGATGAGAGGCCTTGGACCACCAGATTGTGGGCATAGATGAGAAGGAAATCACCTAGAGGAAAAAGAGATGTGAAATCTGACAGGCAGATGGGAGGAGTAACAACAGTCTTGAATTCTTAATTTTTCCCAGAGTCTGTCCAGATTCCTCAAGGTGCTTAAGGTCCAATGGGGCAAGGCAGGAATATGACACAAGTAGCAATGAATAATGTGTCCATGCTGAAAAACAGGCCAGGAAGAAATAGAATCCCTTGGCTGAGTGTGTTGCACTATCAGGGGTGTCCAGCTTTTCGGCATCTCTGTGGCACACTGAAAGAAGAGGAGTTGTCTTGGGCCTCACATTAAATACATTGTGGCATGTAATCACAAAAAAAAAAAAACTCAATGTTTTAAGTAAATTTATGGTTTTGTTTTGGGCTGCATTCATAGCCATCGGGGCTGCAGGTTGGACACCCCCACATGTTTCCAGAGTGCCTGGTATTGTAAACAAACTCCTTCCCGTCCTTCTTCTTTCTTGAGGACTTTTTTCTTCATACTTAACTTCTATAAAGAGCTGGCTCCATATATAAAGGGCCTAGAGAAATACCTTTTGTAAGTTTTTTTAAAATTTATTTTTCAGAGGGAGGAAGAAAGAGAGGGAGGGAAACATAGATCAGTTGCCTCTCACAGGCCCCCAATCAAGACACCTAGCCCGCAACCCAGCATGTGCCCTGACTGGGAATCAAACCAAAGATCTTTCAGTTCTCAGGCTGGCAGTCAGTTCATTGAGCCACACCAGCCAGGGTGAGAAATAACTTACAAAGTTACCTACAGTTAGCTGGATATTACAGATGTATGTAATGCCTGTTTCATTATATTTCCTTGCCTTACTTTGTTGTTAACCAATGTTAATTTATACTTCCATTGGCTATATCTAACAAATTTGCAATTCACCATCTTCTGCTTTTGGAAAATTTGGTAACAGTTTTTAGTTTTGTTTCCAGTTACATTTTTGTATGTTGAGATCCCTTAGGCTCAGTTATTCTCAGATTTATCAGTTTATAGAACTAGGCTACCCTGCATATAATCATTTATACGCTACTTACCTGCTCTGAGAACAATCATCACAGCACTTATATCTCTATCTCTGGAGATTTTAATACTGTATTGTTAGAATAGTGTCCTTAGTGTCTAGAAATGCAGTTAGATAATTGAAAGCAGTCTTGAAAACATTTCTGGACATTTAAGGACACTATCTTTAATGGTGCAGATTAGCTTTACTTGTTTTAGTACTTTTGTAAGTGGAATCCTCTGGTGCACAGTGTTGTACAACATTACTTCGCTAGGTCTAGCAGGGTGCAGCAGTACACTAAAAATGGGTGTGGTGAGGGGAGAGGTCTGCTTGCAGTATACAGCTCTTATTTACTGCTTTCTGTATGGCCCTGTTAATAGTGGCTTTCTTCCATATAAAATGTGATCCATTTTGAGGGAAAAAATAGTGTGAGAATATTCTAAAGGTAATTTTGGGTTCATTGACCTACATAAGTGTAAGTAGATGCTAGGAAAGTAGGAATTAGAAACAGAAAGAAGTAAACTATAATGTTTAATGTTTTCAATAGATATTTTTGTTACATATCGGAAAAAAATTAGATGGTTTTTAAACACCTCTTCCTTCCCTCTTGTCCCAAGTTAAAAATTCTTTACAACTCTGGCTGGTGTGGCTCAATGGATTGAGTGCTGGCCTGTGAACCAAAATGTTGCCAGTTCGATTCTCAGACAGGACCCCTGCATGGGTTGCAGGCCAGGTCCCCAGTTGGGGGCATATGAGAGGCAACCACACATTGATGTTTGTCTCCCTACCTTGCCCTCTCTTTAAAAATAAATAAATAAAATCTTTTTTAAAATATCTGCAGATAAATTCCTCTGTAGAATACAGTATAATGGAAATTAAAATCAGATTCTCCTATATTTTATCCCAAACAGCCATAAGAAACTTCCCCCTCAGTCAACTTTGATGGTAGAAATGGAGAGACAAAGGGTACCGCTAGTGGCCACTGCAACTATTTTACTCAAAATTAAAGGCATTGGCAAGTAAATTGTTGTAATGGATATGACTGATTTAATAACATTGGAATGCAAAAGATACTTAGAGTAAGCAAGCAGCGTACAATAATACCTGATTATTTCTAAAAAATCTGAAAAACAGAAAGGTTTACACAGAATGTAAACAGAAATCTGAACATGCTTTTCTTCAGCTTTTAGGGATTTTTAAAAAGATTGTAAGCTGTCCCAAATACTGTCTTCACAGGGTGACACATCAAACCTGACTGTTGCCAATTATCATGTTTAACATTTAATCATTTTTGCCACTATACTCTTGGATTATTTGCTGAACTCATCACTTGTGTGATCCTTTGCAGTGGGGCTCCAAGAAAACAGTACAATTCTTTGTCAAATAGAATAAAAGTTACATAGATCAATGTTGTTACTATATCATTTATACTGAACTCGTAAAAGTCTAACCCATTAGTGAATCTGTGCAGAGAGACAAATACACAGGTTAGGAAGGTTACGCCATGAAAATAAGATTAATCATGTTAGAATGTTTGAAGCCCTTCTGTTTCATTTCCTGCAATGAATGAAAAAATGTAGGTATAGTTGGTTATATTTAATTAGGTCAGTGCAGTGACACTCTTCCTATTTTAGCTGTAGGTGGGTTAACAAAGGATATATTCAGACTATTCTGAAAGAAAAATGTTCTTGTTAGTTGATTTCACAAGAAGAGTATTATTTATTATAAAATCCTAGAAGTCCATATAAATGTAGAATTTAAAATTCTTAATTTGCAAACAATAAAATTTTAATATAGTATAATCAGATCAGACTCATTAAAGACACAGATATGACTGAACAGTTATTTTTTATTTTACAAAATTTTTTAGAAAAAAATATTAAGTAAAAAAACTGCCAGTATTTAGTATTGATATTTTCTAGCTTATAACCTAGAAAATTACTGTGATCCAGGCATATTTAACTCAGTCACTGAGAACATATAATGGTTTGCATGCTTTTCTTGCTTCCAGGTGTACCCATCCTCTGTCTTCCAAGCCATTTTTCTCCTCCTTCCCAAACTGTCTTTCAAAGACTTAGTTCAGGCATCACCTACTTGAGGAGCTTTCTCCCCTCTGGATTCAGTTAATTGTCCAGCCTCTGTATCTTTTTTTTTTCCTAGCCTCTGTATCTTGATAGCATCTTGTGCTCAGTATTTGACACATTGTTTTATAATCATTTTTCTCCCGAGACTGTAAGCTCTCCTAATACAGGTAGGAGGACATCTTTCACTTACATAATTCCAGTGCTTGAAATACAGCAGGTGCTCAATTTTTGTTAACTGGGTTATATAAATGAGATGGTAATGGAATCACTGTATAAACATTTTAAAAATATATAATACATTAGATTTTACTATTAAAATCTGAAAACCAGAAAGTGTGTATGTTCATTGCTATATTATTCACATCACATTGAGATTATGTTTATTTCTTGATTTAGGTATTTATTGTTGGCAGAATTTGTGCTGAACGTACCAAAATTTATCATAAACTGAAACATTTTAAATTCAAGCTGTACCAGGAATGTTGCTCCATGGCAAAGACAGGAGAAGTTGAAGATGAACAAGTTAAAGAAACAGTGGAAAGAATTTTCAGTCAGTCAAAAGAGAGTGGCTGGATTGAGGAGGTAAGGTGAATATAAAATAACCATCTCATTCAGTAGACTCTGGAGCCTAATTATGATCAGCAAAAGGATACCAAAGATTGGAAGTCAGCGAAATTTGAAAGAGAATCTTTCCTTCTCTCCCTGTCTTTGTATTTTCTCTTTTTTCACCCATTCCCTTCATGCTTATCATTGTCCTACCCTAAATAGGTGGTCTGATGTTCTAAGCATTCATTCAGCTCATCAGGTAAATTTTAATCAGCAATAATACTGTCCCTTAATGAAGGCTTTCTGTTTTCACTTTTGTAAATGTGATGTTCCTTACATATCTATTAAGTCCCCTTATTTTCTTTGGCAAAGTACAGGACTCACCTCTGCTTGTCTGCTTCCTATTCTTTAGAACAGTTCTTGTGACCTGAGGGTGAAGAAGCACCTGGTGCCAATCTGAGGAAAGGATCTCGGCTGCCAGTCCTAATACCACCCACATCCTCTTCTTGAGGACGTGGGACTTAGCAGTGAGCCCTGTAACTGAAGATTGAGGGGAAAGCAGAGGTTTCAGGCCACGGCACTGATTTTGACTCTCCCATAGCCTGTTAATCACTAATTTGATATCAGGAATCAAGTGGGGGTTTTGAAGAGTGCACTGGATTCCTAAAGATCTGCTGGCAGCTCATGAGCTCTGGTCTGCTCACATAGCTTTTAGAATTGTCTATGTGCATTGAAAGAATGCTAATATGAAATCTTTAAAACATATCTAGTTACATCAATGTGTAAGAGAAAACATATAATAGATTTTCAGGCAACCCAGATTAACAGTATATTTAATCTTTAAAAAAAAGCCTGATTTGAGATCCATTGCCTGGGTTATTTACATCATAGGGGAATTTGTGAAAGAGGAAAATAAAAAAGAAGAGAGCTTAGAGAGTAAACTTATGAGCAAAGAAGAAAAAAGAGAACAAGAAAACAGGAACTTCTTAGAACACGTCGTGTTGGGCAGACGTCTCTGGGTCTAGAGAATGACATCAGGATTGGTTTCCCTTTTGGGAATTATCCTCCCACAGCAAACCACCACCCAGTGAACTCTTTGCCTGCTCCCCACATCTTGACACTTAAGTCTTGTTTCTCTCATTTTACTCTCTTCAGCTTTTTATCTTTTACTTTGCTTCTGCTTCTCTCACTCCCTGTGCTTTCCTCCCTGTCCTCTGTGCTTTTCAGTTTGCCTTAGGGAGGAGCCATCACTTATCCAGTAAGTCCTGTCTTCATTTTCCTAGATAACATTAAGTTCTTAAGTGCTTTTATTGATGCGTTTAAGTGTTGCCAACCCTCTAGAGGAGTTGAAAGACCTATTGGGACAACATATTTTTAAAGAATTGTGTACTAGGTGTAGGAAAATCACGGTGCATATATTAAATATATATATACACACACACATATATATCTCTACACACACACACGCATATGTATATATGTATAATGTAATATATCTGGGAAGAACAGTAAAATTTTGAAGAAAAAACTAAAACCATTTTCAAATTAAGTACCTCAGAGAAAGCTCAACAGGGTTCATGACAACAGAAGATATGGGGGAAAAGAAAAAATATCTTAGGAAAAGAAAGCCAAGTGTCATACTGTGCTTAAAGAATAACACTTAGCATTGGCCATTGAAGGTGCTTCAAGATCATACATGTTTAGGACAATGTGCACATTTTTTCACATAAAGTATCAAAGAGCTTTATTTTCTTTTTGTGATCCCCCTACTTTAAAAAATTTGTCCATAGACCTTCTCAAAATATTTTTCTGGAAACTAAAGAAGTTCATAGCCCGTGTAAACCCATATGCAGCTTTTTGTGCTGTGATTAAATTTCAGAATTGGTCGGGTGCTCTGACATTCTTCAGCCTCACTCCGCCTGCCCCTCAGTGTGTGTGTGTGTGTGTGTGTGTGAGTGATGGCACTACGTGTGTGCTGGTGACGATGCTTGCCTCCTCCTTTGGCTGCAGCATCACGGCCACGGTTGCTCTCACCCTTTAGAACGCCAGGGCTCAATAGTATTGAATGGGTGTGTCCCCGTGGCTCTTCCTGCGCTTGCCTCCCAGTTAATTAGGTCAGCCCATCCTTTGGCCGTACACAACTGTTTCTTCCTGTCTCCTCCAGCTTGTTTCACACCTGGGTTTTTCCTTTATCTGCTCTTTCTTCCTCCAAGCATTTTTCTCCCATCATCTCAGGATATCTCAGCACTTCTTCCTCAAAACCTGCCACCTAGACTGACTTTATTCTTCTTGTTCCTCTTCCAACAGTTCAACTAGGAAGGTGTGTTTTTAACCTAATTACATTAAAGGTTAGAAGCAACTTGAGTGCAAAAAAAGAGCAAATGCTAAAATTATAATAAAACCAATAAATATATTAATATATGTCTCATTCTAAATTAGAGCTGAAAAACACACTGTTATATGCCACTGGCAAAATTCTAACTTTTTTCGTCACGAAGAAGGTACGTATGATGATGTGATTTGCAGGGCAGTTGAATGCAGGAGAGTCAGGCTGGGGTGGTGAACACATGAACACCAGGAAGTGGAGAATGTATGTCTGTACAAGTATCAAGTGTCAGTTTTGTAAATGTGTTTAAAGTAAATTTAAATGCATTGCATAAGTATTGTTATGTAAATAAGAATTTTAAGTTATGATTGGGTATCCTGCCACGTCCAGAATTCTTCTCACTTGTTCTCTTTCTTCACCCCTTTTTAACTTGAAAAAGTTTTTTCTCCCACTCCTTAAACTGATGTTTCTCAAAACATAGCCCTAAACTATCTATGTCAGAACCACCTAGAATCACCTAGAAGTTGATGAAAAGTATGTAGTCCCTGGCTTCACAACAGACCTATTCAATAAAAATCCTTAGGTGATTCTTAGCAAATTAAAGATTGAAGACCACTGCTTAAAAGTATATGTTGCACTAGGTCTTCTTCTCAGCCTCAGACTCTTTCCCTTGGCAAACCCATTCCTTTTTCCAAGTGTAACTGCTTCTTCTGAGTGGAAGATTCCAAACTTTCGTTTATGTTCTGACCTCTTTCTCATACTCTATTCCTGTAATTCCAACAGTTTTCATCAGTAGGTCCATCTGGCACTCTAAGGGCTTGACATAATAAGACCCAAACTCTCCAAATTTTTAATAAAGAAAAATAATAGAAGCAGAATCTTTAGGGAGACAGAATGAATTGCCAGGCAATACTGCCTTCTCTCTGAGTTTATTTTCCCTTAAAAAGGTTTTTCTTTTTTCATACTAAAGCTGCACCCCTGCCCCCACCCTTTAAGTTCAGAAATGGCATATGACAGTGGTTAAAAGCATGGATTTAAATATTTTCTAACAGTAAATTTGGGGGCAAGTTTCTTCACTTCTGTAAGCCTAAGTTTCTTTTCAGTAAAACAGGAACTAAATAATAATAATTAGGGTTATTTAATAATTAGGGTTTGATTGTAGAGATTAAGTAACACCTTTTAAGCATTTAATATAGGGCCTAGCAATTAGTAAGTGGCCATTATTAGTAATAAAAGCAAGGGTTTCCTTCCCTTAGTATAGCTCAGATAGACTGCAATTTTCCAAAATAAATTTAATAAGAGAAAAAATAATATAAAGAAAAACAATATGAAAAGCATTAAAGCAGCATTATACCTTTAAAGTATAGGCTTCTAATCCTAGAGTACTTATGTGTAATAGAATCTGTATGGATACTAGTTCAAGAGAATCCCTAAGTAGTCCATAGGTTGTTTCTTCTGTTCTTCATTCTTTCCAGAGAAGCTGATCAAATAAGAGGTGTTTGGGAGTGGGGGGAAGGTTTGATGACCCTGTCTGGAAGGCAAATGCACTCTGATAAACCCTTCCATATACCACAAAAGTCAGGGTCATCACCTCATCAGGAGTAGAACCAGAGTTCATAAGTAGAGTTAAGAAACTGTTAGTCAGTTAATCTCCTCAGCTGAGGTAAGCACTTTGAACTCTGCCAACCTTGAAATCTCCAAATCATCCTGACTCCTCTCTTTCTTGTTCTAACCTTATTTTTAACTCTTTGTCTTCATTGCTGTCACTCAAATTTCGGCTCTTGTTATGCAAATTATTACAGTAGCCTGCTAACTCTAGAATGGATGTTTTACCATTAAAAAAAAAAAATACATTTTGGATCATGTCAATCTCCTGCCTTAATACCTCTAACAACTTTGTACTGACTGCCACATTATTGCTGAACTCCTTAACCTAGCACTTCATTCTGTTTATTCCCTGACCTCAACCTCTTTGGTTCAGTCTTCTCTCTCTCTGTTCGTCTACAAAACCTGATTATAGTAAAATCCCATACTTTCTTGTCGCTATTGTATGGACTGTTGTGTCCATACAGAAAACTCTCCCCACCAAATCTTTGCCTAACAAATCTTTTTTTCCCAGGACAGCTTAGATGCCACTCTTTCCTGGTTACCTCAATTCACCGTGACTTCCCCCTGTCCCCCGCCCCCGGCCCCGCTTCTGAAGCCGCAGAACAGTGTCTGTACTTCTTCATGGCATTTGTTATTGGTTGTTGCTGGTGTGTTCCTACTGAACTCCGTTCTCATGAGGGATACAGAGAGCAAATTTATATATTTTTTTACCTAGTCATTAGCTGAATATTTGATATATTTTACACATTCAACAAATTTTTGAATTAGTTATTGAAGTTGCAACACTTCTATAAATATGATATAAAAATACAATTTACAAGAAAGTTATGAAATTAATAATAATGTTGTCTAATCTTTTTCCAGTGTTTTATATGAGTTAGAAATGCTCATTTGAAATTGAGCCCCTGTTCATATTAAAAAGACTTTAGTTCATGATTACCGCAAAATGAAATTGTTCCTGTTTGTGTCTCTAGGTTGAAAAGGCCTAGCTTATTATTTTCATTGCTTTGAGTAAAATAACTAGCTTTTTTATTGTATACACAGAGATATGGTCAACTTCAAGAATATCTCAATGATGCGGATTACTTTCAAGATGAGAAGTTTGAATTGTAACACATTGCCTTCAGAGAAGATTTTATAAATTCCTGTAAATGTGAAGATCATGGCTTTTGTTTCTCTGTATCATGTGACATTTATATATTGTATGTATGTCTTCATGGCAGAATATCTTGTTTAAAACATATTCACCTTAATTTCCATGAAGTGGCACTCTACAGTCTAATAAAACTTTTCATCTGCTGTACATAGAAAACATAAGCTTAATAATTTTAAGTGTGTTTTGAAGTTATATAACAATACTCTATGACAGATGATTATCATGTGAGTAGCCGTTCATGTCCTGTCACTTTAGCAGAAAAATATTGTATTTTTAAAATGTACTTAGACCATCACTGACAGGCATTTATTGCTGAATCCCTGCCTATGTTGATTTGTTATTCTATCTTCACTAATATATTTTTTACTACTATCATTTAAATCAGTGGGCCAGGGAAGAAACCTCAGTATTTTGTTCTGTTCAATCCCCTTGCTCGGAATCAGACTATAGTTTACCCATTCCAAGCAAAGCAGATTTCAGGCCTCTAGAGTATTAACCCTCACTCCAGGAATAATTTTATAATATGTGTTTCATGCTTCACAATGTTTTCTTCTTCTGTTCAATCCATAATTTTATCATGTACGTATTTATCTTTATCCATAATTCTACCATGTACGTATTTATGTTAGAATCAGAAAATCTCAGAGAGAGAGATTCAGCCAAAAATAGTTTAAAAGCATATCTTGACCCTGGCCATGTAGCTTACCCCCATACTCAAAGGTGATTCTATCCCCAGTTGGAGCACCTAGAAGAAGCAACCAATGAAGCATAAATAAGTGGAACAACAAATTGATCACTCTCCCATGTACGCTCTCTCTCTCCCTTCCTCTCTCTAAAATCAATAACAAAGTCCCTAAATAAAAAATCATATATTTTGGCATCTGCATTGCTTTGCACATCTAAATTGTCTCATAATAAAGTAAAATGGCTTCAGAGCAAACAAATGGACCCTGTGTATTCTGTACCTTTAATTCCTAAAAATGGTGTTCTAGCAGGATCTATTTTAGTGTGGAATTTTGGGTACTTGTTTCTTACTTCAAATGTTGGTTGAACCTGACTTCATCTGTTATGTGGTACACTTCTTGGACTTCGTGTATGTGCATACATGAAAAGCTACATTTTATTGAATGTAGCTACATTTATTGAAAGCTACATTTTAATATCAAATCAATATTAATATTTTGAAATTAATTTTCTGAAGTTATTCCTATTATTGTAAACAGAACAAGTAGCAAAAGCTCACAAAGTGGTGAAAATATTGATGCTGATGTTCATGTGAGGAGTCCACGCCTCATAGCTGATGTCTGAGGTCATTGCAAACGATCAAGCTTCTTCAGTGGTTGTTTGGAGAGAAAATACAAGAGGCCTCTCATACATGATAACACCAAAGAATGAAAAAGGGACAGGCTGTTAGGACATGAGAATTAGTATAGATCAGGAGGCCAAAAGCAAGAAGTCTATTAAAAACAAACAAATGTTGAAAAATAGAACTAACTTTTACAGGTATTAGGACCTAGAGTATTATTTTATCATCTGTATCATTGTTCAGTATGGCACTAAAAAATAGTTTGTAAACTTACAAATCTCACACATCTGTGAACTTTTTAGACCCGGGCATTCATTGCTATAGTGTTAGATGCTTTGGTGTTGGGTAGCTATGAGTAGTACATATGAGAAGACAAACGGACGAGGGAAGTAATGCTTGAAAGAATACACAAGGCTTTACAGAAGCTTTAGGGTTATAAGGGAGGGGAAGGCACCATGAAAAGGGGAAAACAGGAAAATACTTTTTATTTTATGGAGAGTTGAAAGTAATTGACCAATTTTTCCTCACTTGTCTGCTCTCATACTCAGATGAGTGGTTCAATTCACCACTCATTTCTTGGCGGTTTTGCTTAGACTCCAGCATGTTGATTGAGATGTAATTGCAGCCCTTGAGCTATTTTGGGAATAGTCCGGCTTTCCTGCGATATTGAAGCAGTAGCCCAGTGGTTAAGAAAGCATAGGTTTGAAATCAGACTTGAGTTTTAAGTCCTCGTTTGTTATCTCCCGATTACGTGTACTGGAGCAAGTAGTTTAATTTTGATGAACCTCAATTTCCTCATAAGTGGGTTTAACAATACCTATCTCTTCAGATTATTTGTATATTAAGGGAGATGCATGCTAAGGGCCATGCCTAAAACCGTGATTGTAAATAAATAGTAACAGATGTGAATGGAAATGAAGGTGTGGTTGATAATGATGTCAGCTTGAAATTAAATGGCTATAAAGGGTAAATTCGTACAAAAGACATAAAGAAGGGTCCTAACACACTGGAATATAATATGAAAATTTATTAAAACCTTGCTTGACAAGTTTGTAAGATGTCCCTGTCTAGCATAGAAATCAAAGTTGACATCATTTAGGAATAGCAGATTTGACTAAGGACTCCATGTTAATCAAAACCCACACTACTGCATGACTAGAGTGAACAATAAGTTTTAAATTTAAGTACTGCATTTTTTTCTCATCAGGTATGACTGCTGAATATAAAGTACCCATAGTAATAGAAGAGGTAATATCTAATATGACTTTTTAAAAATCAAATAAAAAATGATCAAAACTCCTTCACTTTTTAATGACACCTCCTGAGAGAGTTCTCATTAAAATTTGCATACCTAACCAAGGTATATTTATGCCTTTCTCCACATGAGTGGTGAGGAACTTAGCCTGGGGAGGGACAGATAGAAGCATGTTCCAATGAAAAGTATAAAAGTTCTATCCCATCAGAATGCACTTGTCCTCAGTTCCAAACTAACCTTTCCAGATTTGTGAAAATAAAATGAACAGCTTAGGCTAGCTTATCTGGAATTAAAATTGCAAATAAATTGTCTCTAAATGTTTGTATTGATTTTAGCCACTCATTTCTATTCATATCTCACTTTGAAGCTGGACCATGTTACTGAGATACCAAAAAGTTGGTTTGGATTAAAGCAACATTGCATAAGACATCAAATCCAATGACTTCCAGTGACATACACAGTTACAGCACTTATGGACCTGATTATCCCAATACTGTGCTCCCCCTAATTTATCCCCCATAATTAATAATGACAAGCAGTCTGTGGGACAGCAGTCTGTGTGAGAGATCGATTTGGTCTGTCTTCTTAAAACTTCTTGAAACTCACCTGCTTACATATTGATTTTCCTCCCTCCTCACACGTGTAAACCAGGTAGCCAATGGAGGCCTCGGAGCTTGCATTTGTTTTGTCACTGGCAATCTTGCATTTTCAACAACAACAACAAAAAAAACCCTTTTTTTTCCTTTTTCTAGGACTAGTATTGGTAATTTCATCGTAAAATATTTTATCACTCTTGATTTACTTGTGATCACCCAGGTCCAGAGACACCTGCCACCCCTTTAGGAGCTATGAATGTGATTTCCTCTCCTGTCCACCCCCTTCTCCCCACCCCCAACATGTGCACACTCATACAGTCTGCTAATGAACATTTTCTCAGCGTTCACCCAGCTCTCGCTAGGGTGCTTAGTGGTATCATTTACAACATATTGAAAAATGAAAATGATATCCTCAGGAGGTGCGTAATGTAGGTCTGAAAGGGAAAATACATTCCCTGGCTGGGGATTTCTTAAATATTTACAGCTGATGAAGTGGTTGTGCAGAGGTTGGGGGATTTCCCCCGCCTTGCCCCTTCTGTGGAGGCTGAGGCTGAGCTGAGCGAGCGCTGGGGAGACGCGCAGGCTTTGGGATTTACCTCTTTAGCCACTGGGAGGCCCTCTGCGTTCCCCTTTCCCCGGTGCCTGGCTGCAATTTCTCACTCGTGCAGTGGCACCAGCCTTCCACCAGGGAGCCCCGGATACACTCGCCCTCCCCTCCGCCCCCCTGCCCGCCCGCCCCCCCATCTGCAGCTTGCTGGCTCTCTCTTTCTCCCTCTCTGTCTCACTCTCTCTCTCTTTCTCTCCCTCTCCTATCGGAGCACAATGAAAGCCTGTGTATCGCCGTGACTCGGGGCAGTGGAACCAGTGGTCAGCAAAGCGGCTAACAACAGACGGGAAAGAGAAAGGAAAATACAAGCTACTTTTCCCCCCCATCTATAAAGCGGAGCAATACAAGAGATAGAAGCACATTGCTCATTGCGAGTCCAGACCCTCAGATCCACTGGCCGGGATGGAATGTACAAAAGTGGACAGAAAAGTGTCTGGACGTGACTCGGTGAAATTTGCTGGAAGTTTGTAAGTTTGACCATCGTTTGTAAATTACTCTCGGAAGAGTTTATCTCTCTTGATACTGTATTAGAATAGAGCCGGGGTGAGGAATAGAAACGTAAGCGGGCGGGGGGAAATGTGTTGAAGGATCTTTCTCAGTGGCTAGTGACTTCAGACTGCCTTCATTTAAGGCTAGGAAACCTTAGAGGGAATGAGGATTTCACCGGTGATTGGATTAGCTGAAGAGAAAAGCATGGTCCAAAAGTCCAGTTACTGACATTGTTAACGATTGAGAAACCGTCTCCCTCTTTTGGGAGAAGACATCCCACTGTCCCCAAAGAGGAGAAAACACCGGAGCGAAGGGAAAGGGAGGAGAAATTAAAAGCCAAAAGAAGTCTCTCTTGATTTTTGTGTTTTCAACACTGACTTCAAAAATCTTCTAAAACAGCACTTATTTTTTAACCTGAGGAAAAGTAAAGGCTGCTGGTTACATAGACCGGGTAGCAATGTGTTTCTCGACAGAAACATCTCCATAAAGAATTTCTCAAACAACTAGGTGAGGGGGAGTCCAGCTCTCTATTAATACCTCTCTCAATTCCCTTTGCTGGCTCTTTCTGTCTCTGGTTTGACAATCCCTGAATTCTTACTCTAACCCCATTGTACGTTGACACCGTACCTAGTGGCTCTTGTCAGCTTGGTGGGGGCGGGGGGACCCCACCGACTCTGTCCAACTTCTCTAGAGCTGTCAAATGCAATTAGAGTAAGTTGATCAGGGTTGTTTCTAACTTATCCTCTGCAATTGGTTTCTATTCGTGTTCCTCATCCTCTTTTTACTAACGCCCCTCCCCCACACCTCCTCCACTGCACCCCCAACCTCTGAAGACCTCTATTCATGTGGCCCTGAACACTGAGCTCACATTGTCAAAGCAGATTTTCCTGCAATAGCCAAGCAGTAGCCTCCTTCCACCTCACCATCCCAGAGGCAGCAATCATTGTGTCCACCAAGATGGGGGACACAGCGCCCCCACAGGCCCCCACAGGAGGGCTAGGAGGGGCCCCTGGGGCGGGGCTCCCTGGAGGGGGTTCAGTCACCCCAAGAGTGCACAGTGCTATTGTGGAGCGCCTCCGGGCTCGGATCGCCGTCTGCCGCCAGCACCACCTGAGCTGTGAAGGACGCTATGAACGTGGTAGAGCTGAGAGCTCGGACCGGGAAAGAGAGAGCACCTTGCAGCTTCTGAGCCTTGTCCAGCATGGCCAGGGGGCAAGGAAGACTGGCAAACACACCAAGGCCACTGCGGCTGCTGCCACCACTGCAGCCCCTCCACCGCCCCCTTCTGCCCCGCCTATAGCTTCCCAAGCATCAGGGACAGCAGCCCCACCGCCCCCACCAGACTATCACCATCACCACCAGCAGCACCTGCTGAACAGTAGCAATAGTGGCGGCGGTAGTGGGATCGATGGAGAGCAGCAACCACCAGCTTCAACCCCGGGAGACCAGAGGAACTCAGCCCTGATTGCGGTAAGACACCTGGTTTTCTCATGATTCTGGCTGTGGCTGCGTGGCCTTTTGTGAGGGTAGAGCTTGCCTTGGCCTGATGTGGAGTGGACAGCAGTGAAAGGGGCCAAGATGTCACCTGACTGCCTCAAAGGCCATTGGTTGTGCTATTTGTGTGGCATATACTCTTCCTTATCAAGTTCTGCTGGTGCTCATACCTGGGTTTTCCTCCATGTGTAGGGTATTTCTTAAGTGGTAAGAAGCCTGAGTGGTTTTCCAGAGGCTCTCTGAGGTCCACAGCTTGTAGAAGAGGTGGCTACAATCTGGCAAGGTCAGAGCCGCTGAGGAAGACCAGGTCTCAAGGGTACTCCTGCTTTGGCTAGCCAGCCCTAATTAGGCCTGACAAGCCATTCTTCGGCCTGAAAACAGTTGAAGTGACCTTTATCAAAGACTTTTCCTTCTTGTCCCATTTCCCCTTCTCCTTGGGTTGAGAGAACCCGACTGCTGATACACAGCACAGAGAAGTTCCCTGAGTGTCCCCTCAGGAAAAAAACAAATTTTGGAGGGAAATATGCCAGACCAGTGAAGGAATATTTTCAAGAGACATGCTCCCTGGTTTTCTCTAGATTCCCCCAGTCCTCTCTCCCCTCTAGAAGCCTTTTCACAGACACTACAGAGAGTGCCAAATTACAGCATTCATTAAAGAGGGCAGGCACAAAGGAGCTATTGACGTGCTATCACCCTAGGAAGTACCTTGTCTTCAGTCACTTCTGGTGACAGGACATCAAACTTGAAAGTTCTGATTAAGTTTCTGACTAGAAGTTCTTCCTCAGAGGCACAGACACACCCCATCCCAGAGGGACTATCCCTTGATCCTTGATGCCAGTCCTGATCAGGTGACAGCCTGCCTGCGTGTGCCGGCTTCCCGCCTTCCTCCAAAGCTGCGGGGCCAGTGGCCTCTGAGGCAAAGGTGGAGCCCTAAAGTCCAGCAGCCTGCAAGCTTCCTCCGTTTCTGAGTTCTGGGGCTTCTGAAGTCCTGTGTCTGCTCATAGCACAACTCAGTTTGCCCAAGTCAGCCCTAATGAAAGTCAGCAACAGGAAATAGCCCGGCAAGCCGAAAAGTACTCAAAAATCCCAGAGGAAGGAGGGCACTGTGTCCAACTTCTCCAAAGGAGTTTGAAAAGGAGCTGTAGGGGAAGGACACCCTGCAGACCAGTCCTTAGGATGCTTCTTTGTGGCTCCTCATTATCCCTGGTCTAGGTCTGTGGGGATGAAGTTACCAGAAACTCTGGGGACTGGGAGGGTGCCCCCCCAACCTCTGCCACCACACACACTTCTTGCTTGGGATGCCTGGAACTGCGACTTCCTGGAACCGACTCCAGATGAAAAATAACAGCTAACAGTTAAACTGTGGAGTGTTTGCTGTTTTATCCTTGAATATAATTAGTTGGTGGGGTTATATTAGAGCTTCAAGAACAGAGTTCCTTTCCTGACCACCTGCTCTATCCCCACCTCTGCCCGGAATCCCATCAGAGAGCGAGAGCAAGAGGTGTTTGTTTTGTGAAGGTGAGATGGTGAGGTGAAGAGGGTGGGTAAAGAATCACTCAAATGGCGAATCGAAAGAATGAGGTTTGGATGCATATGTATGTCACCAGCATCTACAGCCAAAAGTCTCTAAATGCCATGATTGTCCCCAGTAAATTTATAATCTGCCTGGAATTCTCCCAGTAATACGGTTTTGTACACCTCACAGTCTCCTGCTAAGTGTTTCTGGGGATGATGCAGGAGCGAGGTGCCCAGCCCTGCTCAGTGGAGAAGACTGATCTCTGTTCTGGGTGCCAACACTGGATGTGGGTGTCACATCCTAGCCTTTGCTAGGAAGGTGGCATATCTGCTTTTGGTTTTTGCTTTTCCCCAGCTTGGAAGTAAGATGAGGCTGCCTTTTTTTTTTTTTTTTTTTTTAACTTGGGGGCTTGAGAGTGCGAAATGAAACCAACTCCAGTGGTATTGTAACTTTATGACTAGCAATATCCACGTTGGGAGGAAGTGAGAAAACAGTGTCTGGCCTTTCTGACTGAATGTTTCACTGCTGCAGAACCCAAAGGTACCTGCTGTACCACCCTGGTCTAAGGGAATCCGTGTTCTCTCCCCTAACCACCAACCATCACCTGAAACAGCCCCTCAGAAGTCTGCCCTCTCTGAATGCAGTGAGGATGTGAGGGGCCCTGTGAATTAGGGGTACAGAGACCAGTTCCCTTCTAACGGCTGCTTTTCATTGAAAACGTGTGGGATTGTAAGAGGTGACCCACCACTCCCCTTTTGGTTATTGGAAATTCCCTTCTCCATTTTAGCTTCTAAATTTGGTGCTTTGTTACTCAGCTGGGCACTGGAGAGATGGTGGTGCAAATACTGTATTAACCTGATAACATTGTGTGCGAAGGGAGGCCTGGGCATTTGGGAGTGATTCACCAAGCCGATTAGACCTGCAGGTCTCACTTCACTCGGCTCCTCTTATTTTCAAAAATACTACTAATTTAAAGGGGCCTTTTGTGCGGAATGAGTGTCAGAATTATTTCTTAATTGTATTGCTCCTGTATCCATAACCAGATTTATTTCTTTCTGGGTATGTTGAATGTATCACTTTCATAGTTAATTTGTATGCCATAAGTGGCCATAAACATCCTTTGGAGAAAGGCAGAGAATATTGATCATCTCAAATCAAATGCATACTGTGTCCTCAGATGAAAGCTCTGTATCCTGCATAGCTGCCAGCACAATGCCTTGTATATAATCAGTAATATTTGAATGAGGGTGAAAGGGGATCTTCTGTTCCATAGGATAGTGTTGACTCTGAGGGGTGTAACACTGCAAGGAATATATAATGTCTGAGTTTTTTCAGTAGCCTAAGATGCAAGAACAATGCAAGAATTACCTCCAAGCCAGTTCTAATTCCGTCCACATTGAGAGCCTAATTCAGCAGCCCTTACTCAGCCAGTTTCTTCATTTAGCTCAAGTACAAGTTCAGGGGAAGCCCCATTGCTGCAAGGACTGTCAGAGCAGAGCCTGTTAGAGGGCCAGGATTGTAAGGCTTTAAGCAGATCTGCATTTCTAACCACTTGGAGCAGGCTTTAGGCACTAAATCATTTTCTGGTGAAGTATGTTTGAATCTCTGAATGGACTGTAAAACTGAATAATTGCTGGTCCATGGAACAGTACGGTTTAGAGCTTCCGTGGTGCATTATTAATCTTTCCCTTTTGCCTGAGACAAGCTCTTTTTCTGTTGCATCCACTGTTGCTAGGATGGGTAGATAAGTGGTTCCAAGTCATCTTTGGCTTTAGAGATTATCTTTTCTCTAATGTAGTGTGGAGGAAAGAAAGCAGATCAGACAAGGAGTCTGTACCCTCAGTTCTGT
This sequence comes from Anoura caudifer, assembly GCA_004027475.1. Classification (NCBI taxonomy): domain Eukaryota; kingdom Metazoa; phylum Chordata; class Mammalia; order Chiroptera; family Phyllostomidae; genus Anoura; species Anoura caudifer. The sequence goes on from PVKU01001557.1 coordinate 100,910, forward strand.
GCCTGCTTGATCACTACCAGCTGGGAGACTTAGGACAAGTTACTTAGCAATCATCTGTAAAGTGCAGAGAACAATAACACTGCCCTGGGTTGTTGAGAGAAGCAAATGAATGTGTGTTTCCGAACAAGCTTTGGAAAAAATAAAGCACTGCAGAAATGAAGGCATTATTACTAATATCGCTAATAATAAACTACTGGACAACAAATCATAATACTCGTTTTTCCAGGGATTAAAAGTACACTTAAGCTTTCAGTTGTCTGTTGAAATAGTGAAACAGCTTTTATTGTAAATAGAGGGATTGGTGTTTCAAATTCAGTGCTGTCAAGATAAGACTGAGTTATCAGTGTACTTAAGTGTTCCTGAAGGTCCCAGAAAACCCTCGTTAACATGGGCAATACTGGGGAACTGTTTAGGGCCTCTGAATGCACATCTTTCATAGGCCCCTGTGTGAACCTGAGCAGCTTCAGAAAGGTGTGCCCCCCAGGCACCTGGGGGGTACTAGAAAAGTCATTTGCACCAATGGCATGGGAAAGTTAAATATTTTGTCAGCAATAGTCTAAAATGTTAATTGTTAGCTTAAGAAAGTCAAACAAGTTAAATCATTGCCAGAGTTCCCCAGTTATTTTTAACTGATAATAATCAAGTTTCCAATCGACAATTCAGAATTTGAAAGCTCTAAATAGGGGGCTGAGAACAGAACAATTTATTGGCCAGGCCTCGGTTTCCGCCGCTGTCTGTGTGGTAAACGTCCTCCCCAGGACAGCCATAGGGGTGTTTACATTATTTATACATGGAGCCATCAGTTCCTTAAGAACTGACCTATTTTTGTTCTGTTTTCCAGAACAGAGTAATAAAGGGAGAGTTCTTATCTATCCAGGACCTTCCTACTACCACTTTCAAGTTAATACAGTTATAAGATCTCACAAAGGCAAAAGAATTTAAGTGGAGAGAAGTTGGTACAATCCTTTCTCAGAAATTGACAGAAAGCTCTTTTCAACAGCGAAGTGATGTTATTATGTCAACCAAGGTGTCTTGCTTGTTTAGGTCAGTGTTATCTATAGAAGTCATCTGCTTTCTTTGAAGTATGTCACTGTTATGTGATGGCCATCACATTTTTCTAAGCTTTAAAGTTTCATACTGTATGGCTTCCCTGTGCCTGTGCACCTTTTGGGAGTACTCAGACGAGCATGGCTTTTCAAGTGTTCTTGGTCATAACAATGAAATATGACCAAAAGAGTGGCTGTGATTAGCTGTTTTTGCATTCATTGGTGTCGTGTGTATTTATCACTGCAATTTAATCTCAAAAAGCCTAGAAGGAAATTTGAAAAAAAAAAATCCAGTTCAACGCTGCATGGCAAGTAAACACTTCTGAGTGGATTCTACCACTTCCTTGTTCTTTAATCCATCCTTGTAGATGTTCATAGGCAGGGTTGTGTTTAAGGAAAACAATCTTAAATTCTTTCTTATGCATTTTCATTCTGATTTCCCTCGTACTCAAGCAGGCTGTGTTGGAGAATAGAAATAGAGATAAAGATATAGTCCCTGCTTGCTTACAGTCTAGTAGGCCAATCCAGACCACATCGATAAAGTATTAATAGCAAAAGTACTAATTAGGTAGAATGGACCAAAATTGATATAGAAAATCAGACAGAGAGAGGAATAAATACTTATTGAGCCTTAGAATATACAAGGCATTTTTGTTACGTATTTTATGTACTGTCTTACCAAAAGGAAAACAAACAAACAAACAAACAGGTGAGTAAGGAACATTTTGCCCTGTTTCACAAAAAAAGTAAGCTGAGGCTTAGGGATATAGTAAATGGAAGAATTTAATGCATAGATTTTATAGATCAAAGTGTGTTCAAATCCCTACTTTACACCTACTAGCTGTATGAGCTTGGGGAAATAATTTTATTCTTTTTGAGCATCAGTATTTCCCTCTGTAAATAAAGCTAATATTCTTTAGCAAACCAGTCAGTATAGTAGTGCCTGGCACATAGGTGCTCAAAACGTTAGTACTGTTAGTAGTCAATAGGAGAGAGATTCAAATCCAGGCCAGGGAGAGCTTTACAGAGAATGTGGGCCACCAGCAGGGCCTATGAGGAGGGAGAGAATGTGGAAATGTGGAATGGGGGGCCCAAGGGTGGTTAGGCACGAACATTAGGTGTTTGGGGACAGAGGGTGAAGCGTTACTACCCTGTGGTTGGGTTTGAGTGGTGCAGGGGACAGACAAGGAGGATCCTCTTCCTGCAGGGTCTGGAGCCCTGGCAAGAGTAAAATCAGAAGCCCTGGAAAATGATAGAGAAGAACCACTCAGAGGAGTCAGCATCTGTGAAGCAATAATAATCTTTCATATACTTGAGGAAAAGTATTATATTTCCCCTCCAGCAGCCTCTTCTCATAGCACATTGCCTAAGTGTTCTGTATTACCTATCTTCAGGTCCCTGAGCTGCTTAATGCCTTGCTATTTACACACTTCTCCCATTCACAATGAGTTATATACAGCATGACATGGCCTTTGGCTTCAAAAGGAGATGGTTTTAAAAGCACACTAGCTAGACACAAAAAGAGAAACTAAAAGAAGCAGAACCAACCCCACCTGTCTTCTTAGGTTCACTAGGCCTCCCAGTGCCAAGAGAACTGCTCTGTGGGTAAAAGTGTATTCTCTTAATGTGTAAACCAATCTTCCCAACAAATGTGTTTGCTTATTTACTAACTTGGAAAAGGTGTTTTTATTTTAAAAAAATGCAAGCAGAAATTTATGAAAGGCTGAGAGTCCAGATAATCTTTGAGGTTTACTTATTCTTGCTTGCTTTTTTGTGCAGATGTGTTACAGATATTTGACTTTCCCCAAAGTTTACTGGAATACCAGGTTCCCCTGTTTGGACACAGGGAAGTTTCCATATGGAATAGATGGCAGAGGAGAAAAGCCAACAGCTCCTTCACTCCCTGATTCAAGGCATGTTGCCAGGGTGCTGACCATAGCTAGTGAGTGGGTTGTCTACCATGGCTGCTAGCTCCCACCCCTTCCTACACAATATAAGGAAGAGATGTGAAAGAATAAAGGCTATTTCATTTCCTTATAGAGGGAATGAAGAGAGAAGTTCATACATGCTCCACAAGGCTTGAGGAAGGCTAGCGTCAGGCCCTCCCACAACCAATTGCCAAAGAAATGGCTATGAAAGTGGGCAAACAGAACTTACACACACTATGTCCTTCATGGGTTTTAATGGTCTTAGCAAAGGTTCTGACATTCCATATCAAGACTGTGGATATGGATGCTTTTAAAGTTTGGAGAAATTATCCATTAATTCAATAAAGGATTATTGTGCAGCTATGACAATTAATGTATCCATGATGGGCAATCTGATACATGCTTTGCCCTCTAAGTATTTACAGTCTAAAAAGAGAGTGGGTGGGGTTGGAAAGAGAAGTGTGAAAATTGGCTGATTAAGGGGGCAAGGCAGCACAGAAGTTAAGAGCCTGCAGTCAGGGTTGAGCTCTAGCACTTATTAACCATGTTTCTTGGTTAAGTTTGTCAACCTTTACTGGCTCAGTTTCCTCACCTGTAAAATGGAATAATTGTAATAGAACTAACTACCTAGGGTCATTGAGTAAATGAGGTAACTGCCTGCCACCTTCTAGAGGCTCAATAAATTTTAGCTGCTGTTATTATTAATCGGAGACATGATGTAGTCAAGTCAGATTCATGGTTTTCCCAGCCCTGGGTTCTATCTCTATAGTGCATCAGGGACACTTTGGAGAAGGATGTAGCTTTTCTCTTTAATAAATGTCAGGGATATCATAGTATCCAGTTTCCCTGAATAGTTTACTATGGACATGTCATCTGGGCTAGATCAGCATTTCCCAGAATACGTGAAATGGTGTCATTCTTGATAGAAGGATCAATGGCTATCTCTTCAATTCCTGGGATTTTAGGAGTCCTCATCTAGAATTTGGCCAGAATGAGTGTTTATTTTACTTTTTACTTCTAAAATAGAGGCTGGGTTTCCATTCACTTGCCCAGCGAGTGTGGTGTGTGGGCTTTGTGGGTAAATGGGAAATTTAAACCATCTATTCAGAGTTTGGAATCCTAAGAACTGAATAGCCCAAATTTACCATTTAACTGAATTATTAATTCAGACTGATGAATAATTCTTAAGTGAATCTGATCACAGAGTCACAGAGTTAGAAGCTTCCTTCTGTGGAGATTTAAATTTATGCTCTTGAAAGCCAGATCCCTGGCTCAAGTTGCTCAGGAGTCAGTTAGCTCACTGCAAGTAACTGCAAGTGAATGGGCTGCTCGCCTATGCCTTCTCCCCCTGCAGCGTGTTGAAAATTTCATGTGTCCTCGATGTGGTTCTCAGTTTCGAATCCCACCTTTGCTCAGTGCCTCCTAAACTGTGACTTTCCATAAGAAACATGAGGAAAATTGCCAAGGCTTCCCAGCCAGTTTTAGTGATGGTAATTCTTAATCAAAAGCACAATGTTACTATGAAGGAGTAACAGGATTAGCATAACAATGATCTCGTTGGGTGAATGATGTTTGGGCAAGGATGGATATACTGGTTCTAACTCAGAGCAAAGAATATAGTCAGAATTTTGTTTGCTTATTCTCCATCATTTGAATTTACATCCCCCTCTGAGGGGGAATGTAAATTCCCCCTTGACTCTGAGAAGCTAGAGTCAAGCTCAAGTTGGATTTGTTTTGTTTTATGTTGTTTTTATAGTGTCCCTGCTTCCTGAGTCATTGCAGGAGGTTTGTAGAGTAGCATGGGATCATTCAGATTGTTTTAAAAATCCACTTTTGTCAGAAATGTGGCTGAGTTATATTTGTGGGTCTTTTTCAGCCTGCTCATAACTCTCACTCACACAAAGAAGCCCAGCACCTTGAGTTCCTCATTGTACAGCAAACTTCTCTTCAGGTAATTCTGATGGATTTGAATAGAAAGTTAATTACATGTTTGAGGGGTTTTTTGTTTTGTTTTGTTTTCAGAAAATTTACTTAAGGCAAAAGTTTGCCGCAACTGCTAATAACTTGCCAGGAGTCTCTTGCATACACAGTATAATCTCTTAGAACCATGAACCATGGTGCAAAGAAGTAGCTTAATTGAATACAAATTGTACTGTACTGTGTCTTTGCATGATGATTCCATACTTAAGCATGCATTGCTCATTTCTGGAGGTCTCTGAAGTCTGAATTATGTAAAAATAAAAATACTCTCTGGGTAAGAAGTTTGAGAGACTAAGGTTTTTGTTGTTGCCATTCATTGAAGTGGACCAATACTTGCTTAAACTGGCTAAGGCTTACGTGTTTGATTGCCACACTGCTTCATGTAATTTCAGACAGCAAAAAAGTATGTGCTAGTGGTACTATCCCATTTGGTTGTTTCACAGAAGTGTTGAAAAAGTGCAAAGTGCAGACATAAGACTAAACAGAAAAGAGCAGGGGTCCTCCTGACAGAAACAACCAGAGGTTTGCACCCAATTGCTGTAGCCATTGCACCAAAAAGAGCTTCCTTTTCTCAGTTAGATTCTTTGCATGAGGATCTGTTTGCAGCCTCAGTCCCCCACTCCTGGAGAAAGATTCTAAGCCGTCTTTGTGCTAAATTAAACATTAGTTTTCTCCTTGGGAACCTGATCTTCCACAGAATAGGCAACAATATCTTTCTGAGAGAGCTTCCAACTACACATTTCCCTCAGGAAGAGACCCGCTAAGGAGCCTTTTCACCCCTACTGTCTGCTTAAGCTGGTGCGGAGTGTGTGTGGCAGGGGAACCGTTCTGTCTAACCAGGTCTCGAAGCCCTTCGTACCATGCTAGAAGACCTGGGCCCACTCAGCGTGTAATGTATGGACATGCTCAGAGCAGCACGCAGATCATGGAAGAGTTTAACCACTGATGGCTAGGAGTGTCCTTTGCTCACTGCCTCCCAAATTCTGCAACCACAGAAATGAAAGGGAGTACGTTGCAAAATACAGGCCATCTCATTTCTAGTTTGTTATGGCCATCCTGTCCATTGCCCAGGAAGCTAGTTCATACTGATCTAAAAATAAGACGCTCTTCCATCAATTAATAGAGTTGCATCAGCCCTTTAGAGAGAAAACAGACCAAATCCTTTCTCATAGATGAAAAAAATGAAAGCTTGTTTGAAAGAAAATGCTCCAAGATCTCACTGCAGCAGAGACAGGCTTAGAACTCAAGTTTTCTGACAAGTATTCCAGATTATGAAAAGTAGTCCTTTTTACTAAGAACTTTTTGTAAACGTATAAAAGGAAAATTAAGGGCAATTTTGGATTTTTCTTAAAATCTTACTGGTAGAAAGAACATGGAGTTTAGAGCCCATAGTAGATTGTTTCTAAATGGTTACAATGTTTCCTTCCATCCCTTTGTGATGTGGCTTTACCACTTCTACCAGCGAAAAGCAGGTGCCATTTACCCCTTAGATCTTAAGTGGCCTCATGATTTGTTTTAACCAAGAGTATATGACAGAAATGTCATTGTGCTACTTATAAGGATAGGCTTTAAGAAGCTCTCTTAGACTTAAAATTTGTTAAGAGGATAAATCATATGTTAAGTGTTCTTACCACAATAATAATAATAGCAGACAAAACTTTGGGAAGCAATGGATGTGGTTATGGTCTTGATGGTGATGATGGTTTCACAAGGTGCATGCTTATCCCCAAACTTACAGAATTGTGTACGTTAAATATGCACACTTTTTGTATGTCAATCATACCTCCACAGAGCAGTTAAAAAATAGAACAAGCCCTCTTGGGACACTGATACCACCATGTAAATAAGCTGGTCTGGCCAAGTGCAGGGTGGGCATCCACATGGAGAGAAGTAAGGTGCCCCTGACCCTAATCAGCACCAACTGTCAACACGAGAATGAGGCCATCTTACCCTAGCTGGTCCTCCGACTCAGTTTGCCACATGAGTGTGTGAGCCAAGGAGAAATCAGCAGAGTAATGGCCCTGCCAACCTAGGGCATCCTAGGGCCTCATGGGAAATATTGCATCACTGTTTTAAGCCACTAAATTTTGGGGTAGTTTATAACTTAGCAAAGGTTAACTGAATCAAAACTAGAAAACCTTACATGGAAGGTGGTCCTACTTCTTTAGGTGTGATACTCCAGGACTTGTTACTTAACACCTTCAAGACTCATTTTCTGCTTTTCGTGATAATGGAGTTTATCTCAAAAGGCTGTGAGTGTTAAATGAGATACTGCATGGAAGAACCTGCTGTGTTCTCTGACGCATGGTAGAACTTAACAAACATTAGCTTCCTTGCTTTTCTCTTTGTCTTTTTTCCCTGTATTATAACTTGAGCCCGCCCTCCACCCCCTTGTCATCTCACGTTCAACTTCATGGGCATCAATATTCTCATAGGCTTCCCCAGGCCACTGTTCCTCTGGACAACAATTTATTTGTTCCCTCCTGAATGATGGTCTGGTGCTGTCATCCTTTCTAACTACCAAATTTCCAGCATTCGTGTTATGCTCCAGAGAACACATCTGCCTTTGGTAGTCTACCCTTAAAGTAGAAAAGGGTTAACCTCATAAAGATGTCTCTCCCCTTGTACTGTTATGCTGCCCTTGGGAGAGTCAAACAGCATAGCAAATATATATGGGCAGTGTAATTGCATTCGATCTTCTAGGTCACAGAAGACTTTGCTAGCTAGTACAGCATGCAGGGGGGAAAACAAGCATGTTCTGTGTTAAACTGCAGTGTCTCTAAACTCTATCACTCTTTTGGGGTAGCAAATTACTCTTAAGTCCCTCATTTTTTCTCACTCTACATTTCACAGTGAATGAATAAACAAAGGGAAAGTGATATAGTGATATTGTATTATACTTACTGTACTTATTAGTGATCTAGTAAAAGAGCACAGGCCTGGGAACTCAGTGTTGAAGAGCCTATGCTCCCACTGTACTAACTGGTAGGACGATGTAGTCAAGTCCTTTTCCCTCCCTGGTGCTATTTTCCTTCTTGGAAAAACAAGGGGCACTCACTGGGTGTGTGGTTTGGGTCATCTCTGCAGCCCCTCTTGAGTTGGTCAGTTTTTATAAGTTCCCTGATATTTTTCCTTTGCTTTTCAGATTTTAGCCTCTTCTTAAATTTATCTGTAAGGAGGAATTTAAAGAAGGAAGGGTGACAAGGGTGGTAATGCTTTGTTTTTTAAAACAAGTACTAGTGAGGAGGGTCTGAAGTGATCTTGGGAACAAGGGCCAGCTGTAACGAACGGAGGGGAAGCCCACAGCCATTTTAATTGCTTAACACCCTTAGAAATAATGAACAAATCACTCCATATCTGATCCTACTTGTTCGGGTTTAGGGTTCCAGTATAGGAAACATAGTTATAGGGCTGGAGTTTGATTCATCAAATTTATTTTAGAGGGAACACTGATTTTTTTCCCTCCAGACCCCCCCAACTCCACTTATGACATTTCAGTGGGTAGAGAGATTCCCAGTTGAGTCCCCCTGGAAAATAATTACATGGAATATAAAGTGTAAAATGGAAAGGAAAATATTCTTGTAGAGCTTTCTTTCCTTAGGAATTGACTAGTATTTTTGCTATATACATCCGTCTCTCCATCTGTTTATTTGTCCATCTTTCACATGCACATAACAATTGAAAAGTGCTGATTAATTTATGGATGGGACTTTATATATGTCACCACTTCATTTTGTTTTTTAAAGATTCTATTTACTCACCATTAGAGAGAGGAGAAGGGAGGGAGAAAGAGAGGGAGAGAAGTATCAGCGTGAGAAAGAAACATTGATTGGTTGCCTCTCATATGTGCCCCATGACCGGAGAGACCCAAGCGCATGCCCTCACCAGGAATTGAACCGACGACCTTTTACTTTGTCAGATGATGCCCAGTCAACTAAGCCACACCAGTCAGGGCACCACTTTGTTTTTGAAATGTGTATCTTCTTTAAAGGGGAACTAGAAACAAGAGTCACCTAGAAATTGAAATTGGCCTGGAGGAGGGAAATTCAATCCACCACCTCCTTTTTTTTGTTTGTTTTCTTATCACTAAAACCCTAAGCAGAGAGTATAATCACCTATTTCCCAAGGGCAGCTCTAAGCCCTTAAAACTCAGATCTGTTTAGGGATTTAATAAAGCTGGAAAAAAGGAATGGACAGGATCTGCTCCAAACAAGCCAACAAAGGAAAATGCACCCAAGCAAATAGTAAATCTAGAGCATTTCTTTCGCAGCACAGGCGCCTCCCCCCCCCCCCCTCTTGATTAAGTTGGAGCACAGCTCTTCAAATTGCATCTTTAAGACTCCTAGAGTCTTCTGAGTCTGTGGATCACATCTTAGGCTCCAGGCCAGCCCAGGGCATTTTCTTTCACAAAGCAAGATGTCACTAGCAGAAAGCCAAAAGGGTCATTTGGTCGAGTTGTCATTTTACTTTGTTTCAAAGGGTAGACACACTCGGCTTTATTGTCTGTCAGATGAGAGCCACAGAGATGGTGATTTTTTTCTGTAGTTTCTAAATTCCTCAGCTTTTCTTCTGTTAAGATTTTTGGGTTTTTAGAGGAAAACATCCTAGTATTAGGCTATAAAACATGGCTTTTCTTTTTAAAAATACAAAGACAAAGGAAGTCAAATTTTCTTTCTTTTCCCATAGATTGCGTCTGTCCTTTGCTTAGAAAATGTACCCCAAATCCCCCTCACATACATACATGCACACACATGCCCTTTGCTGACCATGATTATTTTTAGTATGTACAGACATATGTTGGGTACATGGGTGACTTCGCAGGCAAAATAAAAAGGAGGAAATGCATTAAAGAGCATGGGAAATAAGCTCAGTTTTAAAGGAAATTGCTGCAGAAACAAGAGTGTGCCATTGCAGAAACTAGGAAAGAGACCGTCAGCTCGCTCACTGTGGTGAAAGGGGTGAAGGAGACGAAGCTTTACTGCTCACTGACAGGATGACCTTGGGGTTAGTCCCTCCTCCTTTGCTTCTGCAGCCCCAAAGGGTTGGATTCCTCAGCATTTTGCTTGGCTGGATTATTCTTGTCACACAGGATTCAGCTCAAATATCACCTCCTTGGAGAGACCTCCCTGGCTTTTACTGGACAGGGACCTGGCCCTGAGCGGGTCTGCCTAGGGCCAGCCAGTAATGTGTGGGTTCTTGAAATTGTGCAGGACAGATTTCACAACATGAGTCCAGGTAATTGAGCGTGCGTTTATCAAAGCTGGGGACAGTGAAACAAGGAAGGGCTTAGCATAGAAGAAGCAATAGGAGAGCCCAGGCTGAGCTGCTTTGGCTCTCTAAAAATGTTGTAGGAAAAAAAAATGGCTGAGGTGTGTTTGCTTTATTAGCTCACTGGGAAGTCAGAGAAAAGGCGGCCTTCGAGACAGGTTCTGGGGTTTAGCCCAGGAGCTGCTGCTGCCTAGTACTCCCCTGATTGCAAGTCTCATGGGGTCCCTTAGTGTTTAGGAGATGTGTGCTGGTGGGGGCAGAAGGGGGGAAGGGAAAGGCACAGGTGCACTCCCCAGAGGGACAGTGCATGCTGGGTCTTTTGTCTTGAGGGTTTTTCTCTCTCCCTTAGGGGAGGATCTCAATAAAATATTCATCAGTTTTCCAGGTGTGTCATTTCAGGGTCATGGTCTTCACTGATTGGTCAGCACCAAGGGCAGGGGGTCATTGGTCACTACAGTTGGCCCTGGCTTTGCCCAGATGGTTTTGCTGCTTTTCTGGGCCTGGAGCTGAAATACAACTGAGGCCTGGATCTGTAGGGAGATGACCTCCTGCCTCTGGCAGTAAATTGCTCGACCACTGTGCTCAGGTAGCTGTCTCAGCTTCCCTGTTCTCCTTGCCGTGACTACCCTAACTGATGTCCACGCACGTGTTTGATCCCTCTCTCTCTCTCCACTCCTCCATCACTTTATCCCTTCACAGAGGTCTTGTTGTCTTCATAACTTATCACAATCTGAATTTAGGTCAATTCTTTATTTATTTGTGCATCTCCTATTTTTTACCCCTTGGAATATAAGCTCCATGAGACCAGGGACCTTACAGTTTTGCTCCCCACATGCATCCCCAGCCCCTAGCAGTTCCTGGAACAGTTTGTGTCCACAATAAATGTTTGCTGAGTGAATGACCAGATCAGTGGCTTTTGAACTAGAGATGACTTAATGAGTCTTTCAGGGCTGGAAGTAGGAAGAGGAAGTGAAGTGACATGTGGTAGGCTCCCAGGTCTCTATCTCCTATTTAATTATGATATACATGTATATATAAAGTATATATTTATGATATATACATGAAGTTTTTAATCACACTAAAACATATATCTTTAAATATAAACACTAGCTTTTAATCACACACACACGTGTGTGTGTGTGTGTGTGTGTGTGTGTGTGTGTGTGTGTGTATCTAGAGAGAGAGAGAGAAGGAGAGGGAGAGAGGGAGAGAGATGCCTTCATGTAATCGAAAACATGGTTCCGGTGCTATAACCCCCTTTGAAAGCTACAGGGGCATGATGATCTCTGAAGACTCTTCTCAGATTGAACTTCTTTAGCCCCATCTCTCAAGACTAGAAGACATTGGTGCAAGGAAAAGGATTATGGAATAGAAGTTACATATGTTGAGTGCCTGTTGTATGCTGGATCCTGTGTTAGGCCTTGGGCCACACAGGAGAGACAATGTTTTTGTTTAATGGAGTTTACATTTTAATGGGGGGAGGGGAGAACAAAGAGTTAACAAACGAATGAGATACATTTAACTGGTGATACAATTATGCAGAGCTCTTTATTCCTTAAGTGGCTGATTGAAGGTTGGTTTGGGTCAATGAAGAGGAAGCAAATCTGGGAAACACTTTGGGAAGTGGAAAGTGATAACCATAAAGAAATTGCTCCCCCAAAAGATGGGCTCCTTGGCCAGTGCCAGCTGCGAGCCCGGACAGCTGCCTGCACAGCAGTCTTCCTGGTGCTGGCTGTGTGCTGCTTGGGCCAGTCTGAGCAAAACACTGGTTCTGAAGCTCGTAGGCAGGAGGGTGGTCATGTCAGCATCATCTCGGAGCTATGGTAATCATTTTGTTAGAAGTCACTGAGGTTTGAGAATGAAAGAGAAACTGCTGAAAGGCACGTTTTGAGGAAAAGAAGGATATGGACTCTCTTTAGCTATAGAAGCAGAAAAAGGTCAGGAAATTATCATCAGGACCATAAGGAGGCAGAGGCCTAGCAGGCCCTCCGGAGGCAGCAGAAGCAGTAACTATGGCATTTGCTATAGTCAGTAATATTATCTCACATGTACACAACCCAGATAGTCCTCACAGAAACTCTATGCTATAAATAAGGCACATGTAGCTTTTTAAAATTTTATATATGGGAAACAGACTCTGAGAAGTTGAGAAATGCTAATAATACCTTACTTTTGAATAGCAAATTTGCAGTTTATCAAATGTGTCTACACAGATGACCTCACTTTGTTCTCTGTGGTATTATTACACCCATTTTAAGTCCCAAACTGGCCGGACTAACTCCACTAGTGAACAGCAATCTGCTCTCCTGATCCTGGAGACTGTTCAGAGTGCACAGCTGGCAGGGCCGAGTAGCTGGGCCACAGATTCATCACTGAATTCGCATCTAAGCTGAGGACATTGAATGTCTTGAGCTTCCAGAAGCACACCCACGCATACTTTGAAGCGGTGACTCGCCCAGAAAGAATGGCAATCATGAATGGAATGAGGATGTCAGACACCCAGGGCACATCAAATCTAAAATCAGGGAGGCTGAAAAAATTCTTTTTTTTCCTTTTAAAAAATTTATTAATTTGAAAGAATGCAAAGCGAGGAAAGAAAAGTTTTTAGTTTATGAAAGCTCACACTTTGCTCTCTCTATTTTGTGTGAGTCTAGTGAGTCAACTCGAAGGTGTGGGGAGAGAAGGCTAACGGTTGTTATAAAGAGAAACTTGATCTTGAATCAGAGAAGCAGATTCACCTCTGAAACCAAGATCCGTCTACGTTTTTCTCCTTGCCATTGCTTATTTTGGAATGGATATCTTAGATGGAGCTTAAGAGAGAGACCTGCAACCCTTTGCTGAAAAGTGATTTTTGAATCCACTCTTATCCAAGTTAAATGTTTTCTATGCTGATAGGTCTTTTCTCATCTGGAGAAAATGCAGGAGTTCATAAGAGATGGGATTTTGCTTCAAGGTAGAGATGTGCCCTATTATCTTTGTATTTCCAGAGCATAAAATAGTGCCACATACCTAATAACCAAACATTTGCTAAATGTTTGTTGAAGTTTAAGTGTGGTAAGCTTGATTTTTAAAAGACCCCAACCCTGCATATTTCTGTGACTAAATGTACCACACACCAAATGTGAAACATTGATCTTCAAGGTGCCCCTTTGGTTCAACATATTTTTTAAAAATCCCATTTAGTAAGTGTTCAACACATTAGGCACTCTCCTAAGTGTTTTTTGAATGTTAACTCATGTTTCCTCACGATTACACAGTAAAGTAGTTATGATCTTATTTCCATTTGACAGACGAGGAACTTGAGACATGAGGTGAAGGAGTGCACTCAGGTCACTCAGCCAAGAGTGGTGGAGCCGGGATCGGAACAGAGCAGGACGATACCGCTTCCCATGGGTCCAGTGTGGTTTCCTACTGCATGCAGGACAAGGCAGTGACACACACAGTATCAGACCCCAGCTCACACATGATCCAGACCTACATTTGGAAGCCAAATGCAGCAAGACCTTTGCAAATCAGTAACAGTTATAACTATCTCGTCACCTAAGGTACAGATGAAATTCAGAATGAATGCCTAGGATCCACAGATTACTCTTTGAGACAGTTGCCTTTCTCCTGTTTTTTAAGAGCTAGAAAGTACTTGAACATGTAGGATTTGTGCGTGACAAATACCTTTCAACTTGTATGCCAGGGTAACTTGGTAGTAACCCTGGAAGACTGGGGAGGATTCTAAGGCAATAGCCAAGCTCAGTGAGAAGGAGGACCATGGTGGTCCATTATTGATATCTGCCCTGGGTAGAGAGAAGGCAGCATGGCTGACAAGTCCCCAGATGGATTGTTCAGGATTCAGGAACCCAAAGTTGGAGGATCTTGAATACAGATTCTTGGTGCAATAGTAACTCTTCCCGTGGAGAGAATGTGTTAAGACCTGATTACACTGTGAGGGAGCCTTACATCCATTTATAGAATAAAGTTAGGTTTAAATAAGTTAATTGTAAGTTCCTAAGTGAAGGCATTGTAACCTCTGTTCTCTGAGAGCTCTGATAAGGGACTGAGAGTTCCTTCAGTATGTGTAAAGTGCACTGCAGACTCAGCAGGACTCCCTCCCACACTTGAAATCAAATTGCCCCAAGCCCCTCTTATGTGAAAATGTTGGAGATACTATTACTCACGATCAGTATTCTGAAGGAAATCCATTTTTGGTAGAAGCAGACACAGGAAAAAGTAAAAAGGGGAAATGATGGCCTAAATATTAAGTGGTATTCGTGGAACTTTCTTTTGGGAATCAAATCCTGCTAGAGCTCCATCATCACAAATTTTAGCAAACAGATACTGAGCTGTTATGTCCAAGCCCCACTTCAGGTACCAGGAAGGAAGTGGCTTCATGGTCTCTTAGAAAATGCTTTCTTCGTATCAATGGCTTCCTTTTATCCTGGCAAGATAAGCAATACAGTGTCGTGAGTTTGTGAAGCACCTGAGTTGAATGCAGAATTATGTGTGATAACATGTATACATTTTCAGTGTAGACACATTCCACAGTCTTGTCATATTCTCCAAGGATTCCAGGGAGAAGAACTTGGCGTGAGGCAGGAAGAAGAATCCACTGAAACCAGGGCCGTGTGACTCTTCCCTCTACACAGAGCAGCCAGTTCTTCCTAAGAGATCTAAATATTTCCTTTCTGTACAGAAAGCACATATAGCTTTCTTCATACCTAACGTATTTCCTTTACCTTGGACTTGTACTATGTATCTAAACATTTTCTTCTTTTCCACAAGGCAAGCAGTCCTGAAGTAGCAGCTGAACTGTTTTTGTTCTGTTTTGCAATTTAGTTTTGAGCCCAGTCCGGCCACATTTTCCTTTGTTTTTAAGTGAGCTCCCACCATTTTGAGTCTTCCTCCCCTCCCACCCCGACCTCTGACTCCAAATTTATGTCTCTGTGTCATTGTGGGGAACTTCTTGGTGAAAAGGATAAAGCTCAGTTGGAGCTTGGTCTCGGGGATTTTCTTAGTAACACTGACTCTTTATTATTAGCTGCGCAGTCCAGTCTGCTAGAGTTCGTATTTTGGCAGTGGACCATCAAACACCCTATTTTTAAGAGCCTTTAACTTAGTTGTAAACATGTGCTGTGACTGGGAGCTCACTTTCTTTACTTGTATTTACCAAAGAGGTTGAACTGTTGAAAAGTTGTTAGAAAAAAAATGAAAAGCCCAGACTTCAGGACTATTTTTCCACTCATCTAACTCAAAAATGTGTATGATCTAAAAAAAGAAAATTTGGCATTTAGCTGCTTAATTTGATGGTCCAATCATATTGGTAATTTGAGGGGAGGAAGCAATGGAATTGCTAGATGATTTTACTTTGACGCATGCCCATCAAACACGCATGCAGAGAATGCTGGCTGCCACACTCCTATATACACCATTGACCAGAAAGGCTGTCTAGTAAGCCAAGCAAATTGTTTATGCCCTAAAGTCCTCTATATTTACAATGAAAATGTTCTATAGGTATGTTTTTTGCACACTCTGAATTCTGGAGACTTTACTAGTTCCAACAGGAGAACTTAAATTTCTAAACTTTCATCGACTTGCTTTTGCATAGATGTATCATTGATGCCTGAGGTCCTTAAAAAGTCATATCCAGAAATTCAGTGAAGAAAAGAGTATCACAAATATGTCTATTTATTTTATGTCTGGAAGGTATTTAGCCAAGTTTAAGAGAACACAGATTAATCAATCTTTTGAGAAGATTGTGACCTACAGCCCTAAATACAGGAGCTTCAGGAATTTAAATGTTAAAATGGAGAGGTTGAACTTTGACATCTTCCTCTTGTGTTTTAAGATTCTAAAAGTAGTGTAGGGAAATTCTCCTACACCCTCACAGGAGAAATGCCAGTTTTTCAGGAAGGTTTAAACATTTCTTGAAATGTCTTGCAGCAGAAGAAAGCAACTGAGCTTTAGAGATTGGCCACATTTATGAGGTGGAGAGAGTAAAAAGATCTGGGAGTATGTGTGTTTCAGGGGTCATGAGCCAGGGTGGCAGCCATATGCTTCTGGAAGTGCTTGGCCTGGAAATCCTCTGGCTCACTGAAGAGTGCCTCTTTTCCACACATATCCTGTTTGTTCTTACCCCTCAGGCTGCTTTTATTTGTTTCCTCCCCACATCCCAAGCAGAGGAGCACTGCGCTGGCCGGCATGTGGCTTCCACATGTTCTCTCCCTCTTCCCTGAGTGGCTCTGCCCTGAAGACACTGACTTTTCTTGGCAGTTCTCATGTAATATGTTGTGTTGCTGCTATGCTTCCTGCTCTGGCTTTTAAAATACTGTTTTCCCCAGTGATTTTAAATACAAGAATCTTCTGGTTCTGATGGGGCTTCTTTCATTACAAATGCTGGCCAGTTATCTTTAGGGAATAAAAAATCCAATGTGTGTGTGTCCACAACACACAAACTCTTAATGTCCCCATCTTCTTAAAGTAATAATGATTTGAAGACTATCACTGTACAGAAATCCAGACATTCACAAGATAATGTCTCCATGCCAGAAGAAGGCAGGGAAGGGAATGGGGAGAAATACTACCAACCCCACATCAGCAGTTATTCACTCTGTTCCTGTCAGATCTGCTCTGGGATGGGACTAGACGTTTCTACCAGAGTTATCTCCAGAGTCAATAGAAGTGCTTTCTTGCTGAGTTGCCATGAGCTTGAGTATACCAGAAGGCTAGAGAATTATCTCAAAATTATACTCTTTAGTCAGCTGAAAAGAGCAGCTTTGGGCCTGAGGTCATATAATGACTCCCTTCTCCTAGCCTCCCAGTGTGTCGTCAGACTTTTGATTATACTTCGTTATTAGGTTTGTGGTGGGGCAGTAACTGACAGCTGACATAAACCAAACAATATAACAAGGAGTTAATTCTACTTCATTTCATGTTCCCTTTGTTGAGCTGCAAGTATTTCATAAATATATCCTAACTCCTAATACCCCTTTGCTAGGAAAATGCATCATTGCCATAAAACTGTCTGGATTAGTTTGTATCTTTCTTATCTCCATGGACCATCCTGGAAAGCTCTCTACAGTTTCTGCAGATGAGCTGATGATGCTCACTGATGAATGTTCCTTGCATGACTTTTTGAGTAGCTACCACTCAAGGTACTTCTCCGAATTCAGAAAAATCTCAGCTGATTCTCTCTCAGGGCCAGCCTTCTATGTATGAGCTATGATATGCTCATTAACTTCATGATACTTAATAACAATCTGAAAAGGATCTAATTGTTTTGTTTTATGGTTTTACTTTCTCTATGGAATGTAAACTCCTAAAAAAGAATTAAAATAGAATTAAAATTAATTTAATGTCATCAGGAAGATTTTTCCTTAAAGTTTGTAAGAATATCTGTTTGCGCCCATGGGGGAGGTGGGTACTATCCTGGACCTCCCTCAGAATAAACCACCGTAATTCAGCATCTGTGCACTATGGTAGCTACATATGCACGTAACTGCTCAGTGAGTAGCAAAGAAAAAGAGGCCATAGTGGATCAGAAATACACATATCTATGTTTTTAAAACTTGCAAGAGGGAGAAGAATTTGCATAAACTAATAATTCTCTGTAAAAGTTTTAGGCATGAGTTTTGTTCAAAAGCTAGTTTCCAGTTATCATGTTAGTAAAAGATGACAAGAGTAACTGTTAACACATAACAAATGACTCCAAAACTTAGTAGCTGAAAACATAAATATTTATTATCTCACACAGTTTTAAGGGTCAGGAATTCAAGAGTGTTAGCTCAGGGTCCCTCATGAGGTTGCAGACAAGTGTTGGCTGGGGCTGCAATCGTCTGAAGGCTTGACTGTGGGCAGAGGCTTTGCTTCTAAGTTCACTGCTGTGATTGTTGGCCAGACTTAGTTCCTCACTGGCTGCTGGCCAGTTCCTTGCCATCCTGGCTTTTCCATAGGGTGCCTGTGTATTCTCAAGTCACAGCAACTGGCTTGCCCCAGAGACAGTGATGTAAGGGAGAGAGAACCAATACAGAAGCCATATCTTTAACAACCTAGTCTCAGAAGTGACACACCTTCACTTCTGTCATATTCTACTGGCCACATAAGCCTGCCCTGATACAGTGTGGGAGGGGACTACACACGGATGTGAATACCTGGATGTGGGGGGCACTGGGGGGCATCTTGGAGGCTATTGGACATATTAATGAGTAAGCATTGGCTAATAGCCCAGGTTACCATGTATTCTACTGTGATATTAGGGAGGGTTATGCCACTAAGTATTCTAAAAGTAGGCCATTCATTCATCTTGCATGTGTTTCTTGTATGCCAGATATATACTACTTAGGCTACATCAGGGCATAAAACAAATGTCCTCACCTTCATGAGTCTTACATTATGTTTTATATTCTGCTTTTCATGTAGCAAATCCCATAGGTCAGTGAGTCAGACCATTGTCTCAGACAGACTTGCATTTGACCAGCTTCACAAGAAATGGGGGTAGCTATTTTCTTTATCTGCCAGAATAAGAATAGGCTTTTTGAGAGATCTAGCAACAATACAATCCCTCTAGTGATCACATTCTTGTATTAATTGTTGTGATTACTTTTCCTTGATAGCTAAGCGAAGAAGTAAAGTACATTACTTAAGAATTAAGGTTTGGGGGTCAGACCCTGCTCGACTTGAGTCATAACTCTCCTTCTTTCTTACTGCGGTACCTTGGCATATGGTTTGACTTGTCTCAGCCTCGATTTTGTCCTCTGGAAAATGCTGATAACAATAGCACCTTTCTTAGAGTTGTAAGCAATCAATGACTGAAAGCATTTATCATAGGATTAGGTACATAGATAACACTCAGTTTTATCTGCCTTTTCTTCATTCTGAGTATATCTGTGTAGCACACACAGGCTCAGTACCAAAGGTGCTAGCAGCAGTGACCCCTTAGTTCACCCCTAACTAAAGTGTCCGAGACAGTAAGAGGTAAAGTGACTTAACTCTCAGCGCAGCTTCCCTTGCTCTTACTTCCCAGACCTATCGCTGCCACTAGTGTGTGCGTTTTGTGAGAAGAATAACTCAATCTGAGGTTCATAACTTACACTAATGCCTTTGATTTATCATCAGGAATTTACCATCTAGATATGAGAACGTACTTTTCATAACTCCCTGGTGGTTTCTTACTGATGCTGTTTCTCTGTTGAATATACTTTGCTGATAAATCATCCCTCAGCTGAGGGGCCTGGAGAAGAAAGGCATATGTGCTTGGGATCTCTGCCTGACTCTGTCAGCCTCAAGCACCTAGCTGGGAAGCCCCTGATTTTCCTCAACCCATCACTGAGCAGACAGCTAACTTCCTGCCAGAAAGGTACCTGCCTTCCCGAGTCAGGGAAACCTGTGACCCTGCTCCCAGCTCCGCTCTTATTCTTCTTTGTGTAGCGATACCATAGGATAAGGAAGGGACTCTCATAAATGCCAGTTTCAGAAAGAATATGGAATATCTTCAGAAAGAAAGGCAGGTAGGTGTGTTTTGGTAGGGGGCGGTACAGTACAATTCTTAGAGATACCTGGTAGCTCTGAACTCTATGTTTTAAATACCTCCTCATTTCCCTTGCCTCCATTGGGCAGGAATGTGTTGGGGGGAGATACATAATCCCTTGAACCACTGGAAGATGTGGACAGATGTGACCAATTTCCAGGCAGTGTCATGGAATGGGCTTCTAAAGATGAGGGTGGAGAGGGCTGGAGAAGACAGAACAGATGCTCTGAACCAGGCAATCCTGAATTTAAATTCTGACCCCGATATTTGTTGGGTCTGTGACCTCAAGGGATGGTATGTCTTAACCTATCTGAGCCCATTCATACAGAAAATGTAAATAACAGCAAACTGAGAACATGTAAATCATTTAACACTTTGAACAATAAAAACCAAGTGAACCAGAAAGGGAGCAGGGCGGGGGTGGGGGGCGGCGGAGGAGAAGTAGAAGGGGAAGAATGAGGAGCAGGAAGAGAAAAAAAGGTTCCAGGAAACCCTGTTTTTTGTTCTTTCTGAACTCTACCAATTTTCTAAATTCATCAAGTTGGAACATCATATTATTTTTATTAGGAGTAGACATTCGCAGCTTGCAGGGCTTCAGTTCTCAAACGTGACTGTATCTAAATGCAGTGACTGTATCTGCAATCACTACGGAGCCTGCTAACCTGCTGGGCTCCACCAGCAGAAATTCAGGAGCTCTGGAGTGGGGTCGCTGGGGAGGGTTCTCAGGCCATATTTGGAGGCACAGGCTATGGGTAACTCCAAGTGTTGGAAGGCTTTAAAATCACCTTGTCTTAAACATTTAGGCATTTGTGAAAGTCAGACATGAGATACATTGCTTTAGCTTGGAAGACATGGAACCAGGGACTTTAAAACTCTGGATACTTCCATGTGTCTTCTGGAAGCTTTAGAAGGCATGGAAGCAGAGATTCACAAGTGTGCACCTTGCATTCTGTGGAAAATCGGTTGTCTCCATCTGTGACTTAAATGGAACAATTCACTGCTTCCCAAAGGCATCATTTTCAAATGCAGGAAGGAACTGGGCACCTAGGAGTGTCCGTGGAATGCAGGCCTGAGGCTGAAGGACAGGTAAAAGCAGAGGGCTTGGGCAAATAATGAATGCTAAGTGTGGAGCCCTCATGGCAAGGCAGTTGTCTCGCTCTCTGACCTTCTATGTCTGTTGGATCATTTTCTCAATTCAGTCTCCAAGACGAAACTTGAATTTCTCATCTAGTCACCACCTTGGCCCAGGCCTGAACGCCCTCTATCCTCAACTGCAACAATAGCCATCTAATCTATCTCCCTTTTAGTACAGATGGAGTTAAACTGGGGAAAAAAAAAAAAACTTTTTCTTACTACATAAAATTGTTCACATCATACCCCTGCTTAACACTCTTTAAGTGGCCTCCTGTTGCACTTAAAATCAAATCCAAGCTCCTTACCCAAGCCTGTAAGTCCTGCACACGCTACTCCCTGCTGAACTTTACAAGCTACATGTGCCCTTGCTTACTGCACCCAGCCATGTATTTCTCTGACTGGTGTTCTGGCTGGCTCCCACTTAATTTTTAGATCTTGATGTAAATGACAATCTTCCTAAACATTGATTCTAAAGAAGTTCCTCTCCTGTTATTTTATATTTGTCTTTACAACACTTAGGACAGTTTGTGTTGTCCCTGTGTTTTTACTTTTTTCCATTTTGGTCCATCATCCTCTTTAGCACACAAACACCATTTTGCTCTCTTTTTCACTAGTGCGTGTATGATACCCATCAGCATGTTGGCGCATTGCTTGTTGAATGAGCAAACAAGTACTCAGACTTGCAGTGTTCCAGAGAATAGGTTACGAAGAAGGATTAGTGGGAATAGCTGCTACTGCTTTCCAAACAAATTCATCCCTATAGACTATTTTGTGGAAGGAAACCGCAGGAGTATGCAACAAGTAGCTCAGTTCCCCAAACTGAAATTCAACGAACCAGAGATGTTTTCATTCTGTTCTGCAGAGAAGTCACAGGTCTACATTCTGCTCAAGTGAGAGCAAGGCATACTGCACATTCAGGCTTACTGGTGTTTTTGGCTTCCATAATGGCTAAAGTCCGCTGATCTGACCATTGGAAGAAATAAGTTCTGAAGTTGGGTTTCTATAAAACAGAAGCTTGCATCGACAGGGTCTGGGTCTCCATGGCCTCCTCAGAGCCAGACCCTTCATGCATGCTGACACTTAGGACGAGAAGCACAGCCCCACTAAGCATGATGGGGGACTCTGAGCCAAGTGTCTCAAAGGATGGCCAGATTTCTCTCCCCTCTACAGGGCCTTCTGGGAACCAGGAAGGAGGAGAGTAAGTATTTTGACCTTATCAGAATGGGTGAGTGAATGCTACATGAGGACGAACGAAGAACATTAAAGATCTTTGATTCTGAAGAGACAAAATATTAAAAGGGTCTATGAAGAAAAGAAATGTGGAAGCTGTTGTCAAGGTCGTAGGACACAAGAACTTGTTTAAATTTTAAAAAATTTAAAAGAGGATAGCATTACAATAAATAAAAGGTAGTTCTGTTTTATACAATAGGTAGTAAGCATATAGGAAATCTAATCCCAAGAAGTAGTATGCTGAGTGAAAATGTAAGTGTAAAATATAAATGAGATGAAACAGATATATTTTATAAGCAACCATCATGGGTTATTTAGGACGTGTTTGGGGATGTCATTTTCAGTCTTTGAGGTTCACAACAAGGACAACAATGTTCTCCCACAAAACTTCCTTTGGTAACACTTAGTTCCTCATCCTTTCAATAAATATTTATTCAGCCCCCTTTTTTACACATTACTGTGCTTTGATCAGTAATCAACTGTCCTGTGAGGAGCAAAATCTGTCTATGAGAACCTCTTTCTCAGTATATTCTTCGAAATGGAGGATAATGACCCAGGTTGCTGAAATTAGATTAGGGTCCCCATATTATATGTCCTAAAAAATTCCTCCTAGTGCCTACTGTGGACCTTGATAGAACCTCTAGAGTTGGCACCTGTTGTTCTGAGTAGGACAAATGTTTGGTCTTTTAAATTGCGAATGAGAACCCAGTGCCTCTGTGGCTGCTGTGGACACCTGCCATCAGCTCAGATTGCTGACTTTATTCGTCCTCTTGCCTGCGATGTGGACTGCAGGGTGCTGGGATGGAGCCATGCCTGCTCCTGCCACTCCCGTGGCAACTTCCCCTGTGGACCATATTGTGCCAAATATTTATTCTGGGTACAAATGAGTCTACATTATCTTCTAAAAAGAATAATGGAACAGTAGGTGACACAAGGCAGGAATTTGGGAGGCATCTTGGAAAAGGGAGAAAAAAGTTGAACTAATCTGTCCATTGCTCTGTCTCCCCATGTTTTGGGTTATCTTAGCAGAAGTAGTTGAAACAAAGAGAAGGCGATGACAATGACACTGTGAAGAATGCTCATTATACCTCTTAGATACAGCACTGGTCACCAACCCACAGGAAGGATGCTGTTATTGTGTGGGAGTGGGTGAGGCCTCATGTGAAAAATCTATGGTATGAGGAAATGTTAAAAAAAACTGGTCTTGTTCTTATTAGTTATCAAGATAACTTAAAAGTGGTTCCAAACTACCACTCAGAATTAAAGGTGTGATATCTTTGAAATAATCCCAGACTGTCTGCATCAGGGCCTAGCAGGCTGCATGCCTCTGACCAGCAGGTTCTTGGCCCCACTGGTGGGGCACGAGCTTTGCCCTTTGACTCTTTGCCTCATTGTGGTGACGTTTTCATCTTTAAATCTCGTCAGCCAGGGTCCAAGCTAAGCAACATTTCCTTTGCAGAACTGGCCCTAGGTGACCTTAGAAATTTTCCTTTCTTGAAAAAGTTTTGCTTAGTTTACATCAAGCTTTTTCTTTGCTCTTTTTAAAATTGAAGTATAGTTGATATACAATATTATACTAAAAACCATAAAACTCCTAGAAGAAAAATAGGTAGTAAGCTATTTGATATTAGTCTCAGAAATATTTTTGGATAGATCCCCTTGAACAAGGGAAACGAAAGCAAAAAATAAACAGGACTTCATCCTCTTTTTCATATCCCAACTATTGCCTGCAAAGATCTCACTGTGGGAAGAAAACAAGCAGACTTGAAAAGGAAGGACTGAAGGAAAGAGCAGGGAAGGAAGGAAGCATGGAAGGAAGGAAGGAAAGGGAGGAAGGGAGGGGAGGGAGGGAGGGAGGAAGGGAATCCAGGTGGATAACTGTGTGCTCCTGATCAAACTACTTCACAGTGTGTTTTCAGGGTACACAGATCACCTGATTCAGGCATCAGAATCACTTGGAGTGCTTGAGAAAATGCAGATTCTAGGGTCCCATCTGAACCCTAGGAAATCCAAATTTCTGGCATAGGACTCAAATATTTGCATTTTTAATAATGTATACAAACCTACAGGAACTCAGGTATCTTTGCCTTTTATTCGTGAATGTATGTTAAATACCAAGTTTACTTCCTAAAAACAGCTAAAATAGTATAAGGCTCTATAAATATTTATTCAATGACTAAAGAACCAAAGCCTAGTAGGATTTGTTTATCATTAAATAATAGCAGAAACCAGGGGCAGGAAAGAGGAGCCTTTAATGGGAGAAAGACTACAGAAGAGGAAGGAGAGAAGTCATTTTGAAAACCGGGCCCCTTCTGGGAGGCTAGGCTTAGGTGTGGCACTGAAACGGAGACTTTGTGTGACCCGAGCATGTGATGGGACTTGACAGTGGAGAAAAGAAGCTTGAGAAAAAGGAAATGCAATGAGGCATTTCCCTTTTGAGCAGTAGTTCTTAAACTTTAGTGAGCCCCCAAATCACCTGGAGGGCATGTTAGACCACTAATGGCTGCCCCCCTCCATCCTAAATTTCTGATTCCACAGGTCTGGGGTAGGATCTGAGGATTTGCATCTTTAACAGCTTCCCAGGTAATGTTGATGCTGCTGAGAGCTGGCTTTCTGAATCACTTACAGAGTTAGACTGTTCAGCCTCAGGAGTTGTAGTGTAGGGTATGGACCCCAGCTCTACACCATGCCAGTTGTGGGGCCTCAGCGATTCATCTCACCTCTGTATCTCAGTTTCTGGGATAATAGGGATAATAATGATGATTAGGTATTTCAAACCTTCGTGAGCATATCCCAAATTCCTAATTCACTTCCTAATTGAATTCATACATATAAAATACTTGGCAAGTACTCACTATCTTAAAAGTTACTATTTTGTCTGGTACATACCTTTTGGGAGAAATAAAGAAATTATTCTAATGAAAGAGGAGTCATAATGACTTTATACAACAAATATAATATTTAACGGAAGGATGGACTAGCTCAGATTCCAATAGAATTCATGTATTTCTGTGTCACAATAAGTACCTAACTTCCTGAAATTAATTACTAATAAGAAAGCACTAAAAAATTGGCCACTTTTTGCCACAGGTAGAGAAGTAGGTAGCTTGACTGAAGGTGGATGGCGGTGATGGTTATACAACAGTGTGAATGCACTTAATGCCACGAAGCTGCACACTTAAAAGCAGTTAAAATGGTAAATTTTACCCTGGCTGGTGTAGCTCAGTGGATTGAGCACATGCCTGGGTTGCAGGCCAGTTCCCGCCGGGAAGGCAGGGGAAGGCAGGGGACGCACAAGAGGCAACCACACATTGATATTTCTCTCCCTCTCTCCTTCCCTTCCCCTCTAAAGATAAAATAAATAAGATCTTTAAACAAATGGTAAATTTTGTCCATGTGTCTTTTATACTTGTTGCTCTAAACCCAAAAACTAGAGGGGGTGGAAATGGGAGGGAGCTGGGGAGGGCTGGGGCAGTGGGCTGGGATGGGAGTAGAAGACAGAAAACTGTACAAGAATAACGATTAAAATAAAATGAAAGAAAGAAAGAAAGAAAGAAAGAAAGAAAGAAAGAAAGAAAGAAAGAAAGAAAGATAAATTTTTTATTATGTGTATTTTACTATAATAAAAATGAAATGTAGAATGCCCAAGCACTGTTTTCTGGCTCCTCCCTCATATCTCCTACGGGGAAATTCATTTTCACATGTAGTTGAGCAACGATTGTTAAACGGAAGAGTGACTAAATTTTGAAACACATGTTGTGCGAGCTCCCTAAGCCTGCCGTTGTCCGTGCCGCCTCTGATAGAGCAGCTTTAAAAATGAATCCAGAGTGTTCTAAGGTCCCTAATGTTGAATTGCAGTCACTTTTTATACCCCAAAACCTACCTTTCTGGATTCTCTGTGGGTGATTGAAAAAGAAAATGCCTGTAAGGAGTGGGCCTGCCACAGCCTCCTTTTGTTTTGAACTTTTCTTTTGTGAGATGATACATGTGTTTGGGAAACACGGGCCTTTCACTCATTCCAGTCACATAGGCCTTTATTTGGTATCTATAGCTTTCTTTTTTGTGGTTCCACACTACACTGGCAAGGAAGGATACCTTTGTTTTTAAATTGAAATACTACATCAATGGAAAAAGGCCTCCTGATAAAAAGCATAAGAAGGATCTGGGGAAAATCATCTAGGAAAGCAAATGCAGGTAACTTTCAATTGTCCAATTCAGAGTAAAATTCAATGTCACAGAAGTAGCCCCCCTATTATAAGCAACTTGGATTCCAAAAACTTGTGAGTACACTGAATATACCTTGGTATGCATTGTCCTGGAGCACCGTTTCCACATGTAAGACTATATTCTGAACTTCCAAATGAACTTGGAAAATCAAGCAGAGATGTCTCTGCTGGCCTCAGCTGTGAGGGACCAATCCAGGCCCCCCACGCTCACGGCATCTATAGCGCTCCACAGTGCCCGCCCTGGAGCGGCGTCTCCACACTGCCACTGCGCTGTCCCTGTGGGGGGAAGCTCTGCAAGTTGTGCATTCATGTCTCAGGGGTAACAAACATTCAGGGCTGGATTATTCCAGACATCAAAGTTTGATTTTATAAGATGGTTTGCAGAAATAGCTTAGCTAATAAGGATTTCTCATGGTTTCATAAAAAATAAAGTGTGTTAGACTATCTAGCTGCTTCTCTTTCTTCCCACTGTCTAGCTTCTTCTTTTGTTTTATCATTCTGCTGTATGCCAGAAATGGGCTTATGTGATTTCTCGAACTCCTAGTCAATGTAAATAAAGCATAATGAAATGTACTAGAGTGGTGAAGAGCTGTTGGAACCTAAATTTGAGTCTATTACTTAACCTCTCTTAGGTACAGTATCCTTATGTATAAAATGGAATAGTAACTCATAAAGGGTTATTGTGAAAATTAGATGATACATATAAAGTGCTTAGCTTCACGCCTTGACATAGTGTGACTCCATGAATGTTAGCCATTATTATTGTTACACAATCCTTGGGCTATTTATTGCTACTTTTCTGTTATATAGTTAATGCACCCACCCACATTTGCATAAACAATGTTGTAAAAATATGTGTTATAAGCATTCTGTGCATTTTTATAGCAATATTTACAAAGCAGTTTTTCATTTGCTCCTTGCAAAAACCCTGTGGAGTCAGAAGAGCTGCTGAAGATGTTTCCTCTTTTTACATAGGAGGAAACAGGCTTAGAGAGATGTAGTGACTTAGTTTGGATTTCTTTAGACAGAGTGAACAGCCAAACCAGAGTCAAACCTCTTCAGTTCAGTGCTTTCTGCTACATATGAGAAAGTGTCTTATAATTACTCATACCATAGTATTGCCAACCTAAGGACCAGGGAGAAAAGGCTTACCTGTTCCTTGCTTTAATAATTTGTTTTTTAGAAAGTGTACCCAAGAAGCCATGCTTTACGAATAGGGTGAGAAAGTTTATTTTTCTTTCATGTACTGAAATTTTTCAGCTTGTGTGCAGCAGTGTGGTAACTTGAAAGATGATTCCCGGGATTTCATGCTTCTGGCAGTTTCAGGTCACAATGGGGTGAAATATGACATACTTCAGGTATCCTCAAGGTACTAATGTTGATGAGATGGTGGAAACCCTAATAAATTCTT
This sequence comes from Anoura caudifer, assembly GCA_004027475.1. Classification (NCBI taxonomy): domain Eukaryota; kingdom Metazoa; phylum Chordata; class Mammalia; order Chiroptera; family Phyllostomidae; genus Anoura; species Anoura caudifer. The sequence continues at coordinate 128,647 of PVKU01001557.1, forward strand.
AAACAAAATGAATTTGAAAGGTTGTTTCAATATTTTTATTCCTTCTAAGTGATTCTAGCTTTCTACATACTGATTTTTAGATTGCTTAGTTTAAAAAAAATCTTTAAACTTCTGACACAATAATAGTTTTGGCTATGTTCTCTAGACTAGTCTTACTTATCAGCTCCCTATATATGTATAGTAGAGCTTCCTTTTTGACATGATCACAGCATAAGCTAAACCCTTGTTATGACTTCTTGGCTCCAAATGTGACATTAGTTTTTCAAAGAGCAAGAAGTGAGTGTTCTCTCTGACTGTCATCATATAAATGTTGGAAACTTAAGAATCCTGAAAATCATCCACTCGGGAGTGGGAATATCATAATAGTTAAGGCCTTGGGCACTAGAATCCAGCCTCTACTGGTTATTAACTGAGCAAATTGAGGGAAATTATTTAATTCTAAGGCTTTAATTCCCTCCTCTTCCAAATGGTGATGTAATAGATCCTGCCTAACAGGATTGGTGTAAGTATTCAGTGAGAAGGTATAGTTGTAGTGCTCAGTAGTGGTTAGATACCATCACCATCATCACAGTCATCCATGATGGTCTCAATAATCTTGATCCTGGGTTGGATGCGTCTCTCTGTGCAGATTCCATGGTTGCAGGCAAGAACAAATCACTTGTAATTATGGGCAGAACAATATGTGATCATGCAGTTACCAGAGTCCTTCTATGAAACCACATCCACGGGGTTAAACTGAAAGGCAGTTTTGAAACTTTGGCCTCTGAGTGTGACTGCGTTGTCAAACACTTCACAGTAAAATACAATAGCATTCCGGATTCCCGTACGATGTCAGACACAAAGGATTACTCATTTCAATGGGAGTTCATTTTTTCCCCAAACCCCACAACATTCATCCAGAAAATTAAAGACATACTGATAAAGACATGGCCAGCTAACTTAACTAAAGACACTTGGTTGTCCTTCTTTCTTTTAGCTCTATATTTTGCTGAATTTAACCAATGAATTATTTTTGTTCTATCTTATTTGTTTATGTTGCAGCACTTTTACATTTAGACAAGAGAATAGAGAGCAGAGCATATATATCATATGTGTTGTTCGCTGTCTATAAATAAAGGATTCATTAGTTTGATGAAATCCATTGTGTCCAAGATACAGTGTAGGTACATGATCCCTGATTTCAAGGACTTTAGAATTTAATAAGGAGATGGAATGAAAACAAGCAAATAAACCAAAAATACTATAAGTGGTAAGTTTGACCACAGAGCCCCCACTTCCTTTAGATTTAAGTTGAGACATAAAGGAGTAGGAATTGGCCGTGGAAATGATTTTGGAAAGTACATTCTGGGATGATAGAGTAACTCTGACCCATATCTTTGCTTGTATTTTTTAAGCTCAGTACTTTAGGTCTATAATAGATTTCTTACTGCAACATAATTAGATTGTGAGTTTTTTGAAATTATGGGTAATAGAGAATAAAACATAATTGAGTATGCAATAAGTGAAAAGTTGATACCAGAATTTAAAGTAATGCTCTAATTATTTAAATTGTCACTGGAATAGATTTGGAGGGTCAGTATTTATATACGTGTAGAGTCTTGAAGGACACAGTAGTCATCCATATGTATGTTAAAAACACTTCAGTTACATTTCAGCATTCTGCTATTGTTTAGCAAATCTCTAGATTTTTTTCTTTCCTGGTTTAGGGTATTCTTGAACTGTCTTGGTATAATTACTTCCATACTTGGCCATTAATATTTTATATTCTTTATCACATGGACAAGCTTCCCAAACTGTACAGTGCCGAAGTGAAATTTTATTTTATTTCTGAGGTCAGGGAATCCCAAATGTAATCTTTAACGCTATCTAAGATTTGAGTCCAGAATTATGAGCACGTGCAGGGCTTCACCATAATTCACAGTGGAACGCTCAGCATTCACAACCACATGAAGCAAGGACTCTCTTCCTTGCCTCCCCAGCCCCCAGTAAAATGATAGCTACCCTTTTGAGTCATTCCCTTGGGTTTGTTATTAGTTCTGCTCCTGTATTCTCATGGACCAGCAGCAGACTGAAAATCAAATAATACACAAGGAGAGATTATCATTGTAGGGGATCTGTGGGAGCCCAGACACTTTTTAAGAGAAGAGACTGTCACCTCCAAGGATGTTATTTGAATCTGAAAAGAGGCCATCATAAAGGAAGTGGCATTTGCTTTAATGGGCTACAGGGAGCTGCCACCCTGCTCCACTGCTGCTAGGCCGCCTTCCTAGAGGAGCGGAATACGCATTCCACTGGAGAAAGCAGCTGAGGTCTGAAAACGGTTCCAGTTGTGCAGTTTCAGGAATGTGTCGGAGCTGCAGCCTTAAGATGGCATTTCCCCCTCCTCGCTGCTGCGGAGGGAGCCTGGGCTAACGTGAATGGGAGTTTTGTGTGAAGGTTGCAAGGAAGCCAGAGCCACTTGGTAATCAGGGCAGCAAGGCACATTAATCCTTGAGGAATATATTTTACATACAGCCTCTCTCTTTTCCTTTAGAGTGAAAGTATAAGTAAAACTTCCCTAGCTCCTGTAGTTTTCCTGCCTTTGATCTCATTTTAAGTTCAGACTGAAGGCAACTTGATCTCCGTCTCTATCTCCTTTCATAAATGATAATTAGCACAGTTCTAGGAGGCTGGCTGCAATGATATCCTTTGCTGTTAGAACAGGGGAGCGGGAGCAGGGATTGGAGTAATTGTTTGCTGTGTTGGTGACTGTGATGTTGCCATGGGAAAGCTGAGGACTTCAGGAGAGTTTGTGTTTTGTTGGGCGAGGTGCCAAGCTGTTGTGACTTATTACAGCCCCGTGAGTGAGCTGCACAGAGCAGTATCCTGTGCGATTCAAAGGGCAGGATTGCTTTAATCAGGGAAAGATAGATCACTGAGTATTCACATTATGCTTTATTTCAACTTGGAAATGATAAACAACCCAACATTTTGGTAGTTTTGGTCTTTCAACTTTGGAGGAAAAAACAAGTCAGTTATTCGCACTCACGCCAACTAAAAGGCGAAGCCAAAATGCTTCTGCTTTACATATAAAGACCCTCCTGTCAAGAATGCCGTGCTCTCAAATAATTGCTCCACCCGCAAATGCTAGTGTAGCTTGACTCAGCCTCAAGAAAAGCAAAACTTCACAGGCGACACTGATTTGGTGTGAAAAAAGAAAGTGGAATATTAGGAAGGTTACTTCTAAATTCAGGCCCCGAACCTTCCTTTGCCTCTCTTATTGGGAAAATTCGGCCATTTGTACTCCCAGTGCCTAGCATGGTGCCTGGCCCAGCCCTGATGTTTAGTAATTGCCATACCAAACACAAGGAGTTTCTGTCGTGGTTGTACCAAAAGTTAACACATAGGTCCACATCAGGAGAATTCTGGAATTTTGTGAACTGTTTGGCCTTTCAGGTCATAAAAGGAGCTAGCCATAGACCTGTTTTTTTGTTTTTTGTTTCTTTTTCCTGCAGTAGTCAACATAGCCTAATTCTTTAGGAAGATGCAAAGTCTCCATTTTATTTTTGTGCTGTGTAGACATTGCCTAGAAGTTCCCTCGGTGCCAAGTCTTTTGAAGCCTTTTGATCCATTCCAGGGAACTCTTGGAAGAGGAGAGAAGAACTTCACAATTTCCATTTTTAGCCTAAAACAGATGTCAACATGTTAACTCTTCTTCATTTGATATTATGGGCCTGGGCCTCCGAGTCACAGAGACACAACTGAAGTGCCTCATCTCTTTCTGAATACATTTTCATTGAGATGCATGTAAGAAAATATGTATGTTGCAGATAAAAGAAGCAGTTATATCTTATGGTATAATAGCAAAAAAGGTATTTTTCATATTTTAAAATACTAAAGTGAAAGTTTCACATAATACATTTTAAATGTGCATTTTCTCTTTTTAAAATAAGATTTGAAAGGCTTTATCAGGTTGATAAATAAAGGAGACATGTGATGTTCAGCAGAAATTGATTTGTCTTTAGGGCTTTTCTTTAATATTTATTTTCTAGGAGCACTTTGTTTTACCTTTTGGAAACACTTTACAGAGTGTTTATACTTGTGTTTGTTGCTTTGCAGTTTTATTTGGTTGCCAGGTTAGCTATTTATTTTCACCCAATTTGACCTTAGAGGGACCTATTTTGCATGGAGACAGATGTTTTCATCTATCTTAATTTTCAGTTACTATATTTCCAAGTTCTGATAACTTTCAGAATAATCATAAGTTGTGGAAACTTTCTCTAATACAGAAAAAAAGTCTCTATTTTACTAGTGACTCAAATAGTACCTTACAGATATCTAGGCCTTTGGAAAGTAAAGAATTGATGAGATTTTCCCCTGAAGGTTTTCCATGTGGTACAGTTTCACAGGTACTTTTACATAGGATACATCCTGTCATCACCATTATCGTCATTATCATCATCATCATCGTCATCGTCATTGTCATCATCTTTTAAATAGACTTTAATAGTTTTTTAGAGCAGTTTTAGGTTCACAGTAAGATTGAAGGTGAGGAACAGGGATTTTTCATGTGCTCTCTGACCCACACGTGCACACCTCTCTGCTGTCAACATCTCCGCACCAGTGTGGTGGCTCCTTAGAGTGGCCATGCAATGGGCCACACGGACACATCGTTATCACCTGAGGTCCGCGGTTTGTGTTAGGGTTCACTGTGGTTGCTTTACATTCTATGGATTTTAACAAATATCTAATGACATACATCCACCGTGACCGCATCAAACATCTTAGAATTTGGAATTTTCAACAAGTGATTGAGTCAGTAGCCCCTTTAATAGAAGCAAAAAGAGCATAACACAAAGGAGCATACCACAGCACAGATGCATTCAGCATTTTCTTTCTGAATGACCCTCCGTCCTGGGCGACCCTGGTGTAGTTTCACTGTGATCTGGGCCATGCTTCTGGAGAACTTGGTGCAGAGAGCTGCTCTGGTCTCCACAGCTCCTCCACCTGTTCCAGGTAGAATTATGAATACATTAAATACTCACAGAACTATGAAAGGTTATTAAGGGAATTAGGGCTAATGGGAAGCATTAGCAATTTTTTGAAGTAGAAGCTATGAAATGTAAAAGGATAATCTTCTAGGTGTAAAACAAACCTGGTGTCACTCTCAGGAGACAGCAATGGATGGATGGGGTGTCTGTGGGGGGCATCTCTTTCTTCTTCCTAAATTCACCTTGGCCCCTATCCCTCTTTGCATTTTAACTGTTGCCTTACTTCCAAACTTCTATCCTTTTACCAGTAAAATGTCTAAAATGCAACTCTTTTCATATCGAGTCCCTGCTTAAAATCCTTAAGTAACACCCCTTGCCAACAGAAAACATTCCAGACTTGCTGATTGACCCAGACTTTTGTGGATCCCGAAGTCAGGAAGATTCAAGGCTTATTACTGGAAACATAACTGTAACTGTGGTAGAAGTCAGCCTGGATTCTCATTCTGAAGAGTGTGAGAGTGAGCCTGGCCTCAGCAATAGAGCCAGTGTCCCCTCCTTACAGTCAGGACACTGTGACCAAGAGAGGCTTGAAACTGACCTGTAAGAAGTAGGGCCAGAGTAGCTTTCATAGATTCGAAGGAGGTGCCCACATTGATGGGGACTGAGGACCATCTGGGTCCTGGTACCCATCTTTTTGCACATAGTAATTGTGCACAAACTATTTGCTCGTAGGATTGGCTGACCCACAGCAGCAGTTCTTATGATTTTTTTCTTTTTACTTTATCAGATATCTGGGTCAAGTACAATAGGGAAGGTGTCCGCTCAAGAAGCCTGGGAGTCATAGAGAAGTACCCTGGATTTTTGTGGGTACCAAGGGCAGCCTGGGCAGCTTGCCTCACATGCTGCTTGTTGGTCTCCCTTTTGGTCTCATTTTCTTGAGTCTGTTGTCATGGGACACATTTTATCTCTTGAACTCAGCCTGTCTTGTTCAAAGGCATATCACATAGTCATTATTGTTAAGGTATACTTTTGGCATGGAAATAGCTCAAAAGAACAAAGGAAAATAATCCCTTTGCTTTCCTTTACTTAAAAATTCTTAGATGCAGCAAAAAGAAGTATTGGAAGGACTGTCTCCACAGTTTCTCGTATCAGTATACACTTGCATAAGAAGTCCTGGAAGACCAATGCCCATGGGCTCATTTCTTGATAGCCCAGTCCTTTGGGACATTTGCTATTTTACTATAAAGATAATTATAATTCTAGCAAGATTAGCAAAGGAAACTGTATCAATTGTACTTCGAGATTACCTATAATTTAACACAAGCTATTTTTATGTTGGTAAATTATGTGATACTTCTATAAAAGTTAAAGAATATGCCACTATTTGAGGAAAGAATTTAGGATGCGTGATTAGAAAGTATCTCTCTGAGAGAATGTGAAATCATATGTTCTACTATTTTAGGAAAGTATAGAAAATATTCGCTGCAGAATGTCTAAATTATGTGGACGGTCAATGTTGACCAGAAGTTTGATAAAAGTGAGTCCTTAAATTCGCTATAAACTGTCAGACACCCTTTAGAGAGCATTTTGGCAATGTCTTTCAAGAGCCATAAAAATATCTGTGCCCTTTGACTCAGTAAGTTCACTTCTGGGACTCTATCAGAGGAAAGAATCCAACATGTGGAAAAAGTGATATGCATGAAAATAATCATTGTAGGCTTATTTATAAGAATAATCAAAACCCTTGGAAATATCAGTATTTATAACAGAAACAGAATTAAGTGAATTTTACCTGTTTAAACATAGGAATATGAAAAATCCTGGGAAGGTATAAATTAGAAGCATTAAGATGGTGTGTATCAGTATATATTCTTTGGTTGCAATTGACAGACAGGAATTCTGGCTAATTTAATCAATAAAATAATATATTAGAAGGACATGGGGTTGTTTGCAGAATCCAAGGAAAGTCTGAATAATCAAGCCTTGGGGAGAGAGAATCAATGCATCTCTGAGATTGCAGGTAACAGAGACTGGAAAATCCTCTCTCTAGGGTACCTCTTGGGGCAGAATCAGCTCTGCCTGCTTTCTGTTCAGGTGTCATTGTCCCCAGCCTCCAGGGAACGAGAGTTTCTTGGGTATGTCTTGGATCATATGCCCACTTTATGACCAGGAGAGGAGGGTACCCTGCTGGACAGTCTCATCCAGGACAAATGGGAAAAGAGGGGTGGTTCCCCTCAGAGAAGTAGGGGGGATGCGATGCGCAAAGAAGAAGGGAGAATGGATGCTGAACAGGCCAAAACAGTTGTACAGGACATAGTGGGATTCTTTTTTCTTTTCTCTTTATAATCCTAACTTTCTTATACTTTTAAAATCAATGAATTTTAATCAATAAAATGTATGCCTTAGAAAGTCAACGTGAATAGGGATAGAAACATTTCCCATTTAATTGCTGCGAAGGACAGCACATGTTGCAAATACTGATGGTATAAAACAACAGAGCATGAAAACAAATTGTGTCTTTAAACTAATTGTGTCTTAATAAATGGGTGGGCTTTGATGAGGATTAAATGAAGTAGCACATGAGAAAGTGCTTTGCACAATGACTAGCACGCACCAAAAAAAGTGTGTATTATACCCGAATAAAGGCTAAAAGGCATAAAGAATTAAGTTGTACTAGCTCTTCAATGTTTCTGTTGAAGCCAGAAAGCAACTGCTAAGTTATATAGATATTAGCAGGTGATAATGATGATAAAATATGTGAAATTATGGTTCAATTTAGATTTTCCTTGCCAGTGCTATTAATTTGTGTAAGTAAAAGTGTCAACGCCTGAATGTAATATCTGAGTGTGAATCCAAGAAGCACAATTCATGAGGTAGCTGATTGATTTTCCCGCCTTTGGATTTATTAGGATGCTGTTGACCATGATATATATACTTTAACTAATTTGAAACACTAAAGAGATTTATCTTATAAGATAGGAATCTGTTAGTATATATAAATTCTAGTGAAAACTCTAAGAAATATAATATTATTCATATCAATTAGTCGTGGGCCATCTACAAGAAAGCAAGATAGTTGTTCTGTTTCTGATACATATCCATGTACTTCAATTGATTGGCTTGACCAGGGTCTGTACATGGAATGGCTCTGCTCTGGAGTCTTAACTACTCTTCTAGTCTAAACAGAGGTTGCTGACAGACAAGGCCAGAGCTAGCAAGGGAGGCACACAGGGTGCAAAATTTAAGGAAGCACACATCCTAAAGTCGTGCACTCATTGAGGTTTGTCTTCTTAAATTCCATGCTGCCCTCTAGTCCCAGCTCTGGTGACAGAAAAGCTGGCATATATACAGATTCAGATTTTTTAATTTTTAAGAAAAAGGGATCTATTTTAACTGTTCTCTCTCTCTCTCTCTCTCTCATCCATAGATCCTAACTATACCTAGGACTCTTGGTCAGTTAAAATCTGGTATACCAAAAGATTTATTGAAAAACACATGGCTAGTCATGTTAAAAGTATTTAACATTTATTGAGTGCTTACTCCAAGCCAGGAATTGGACTACACATTTTACATTTCAACCTAGAAATAATTCTACAAGGTAACTATTACCATTGTAAAATTGAGGGAACTAAAGCACAGAATTTATATAGTGTGACCACAATCTCAGAGTAACCAAGATCCCAGAGTCATAGCAGATCCAGAACTTAAGTCTGACTCCAGTCCATGCTCTCAAATGCAGCGTTATGCCACTTCATCCTGGCCTTTTACCCAGTTATTCTCAGTCTCTCAACCTCTCCTGCTCACCCCCTATAGCCTCTGGGGTCCTGAATCCTCTCATATGTCATCTGATACAGGGATCCTCCCTTTCTTCCACCAGCTTATCTTCTGTTTGCTGACTTCCCTTCCAGCTCTTTCCACTGTGCACACTGAAACTCTTTTCCATTGTAGAAAAAAAAAAAAAAAAAAAAAAACCTCCACATCCTCTGTCTCCACATAGTATGCTGCCTTTACCTCCAGACCTTTGGGAAAATCTGGTTCTTCCCTAAGAACATTTCCTTCCTTTTAGTCCTCTCAGGTAAACAATGGAGAAATCTTGTATACCTCAACAACCTTAGGAAGTGGTGTCGCATGATCTTAGTTCCAAACTACGTCTTTCACCCTCTCCCTCCTCCTTTGAAATTTGCCTCACTCAGCTGTATCGCCTTTAACATGTTTTCCCGTAGCTGTCTGCCTACATTCAGGTCACTTCTATGATTTGACAGCCTACCTAAGCTTCTTTTCTCCCCAAGTCCTGTTGTCATCCTAGCAGATTTCAGTGTTGCTGATGGAAACACTTTGCCCATTCCAGCTCTTATTTTCATGACCTCCACTTTCATTAGCTCAGTTCCCCTGGGAACTGATTCATGGCTTTGCCCTTGACCTTATCAGCACCTCAAACTGTCCTACCTGAAATCTCAATCCCAAGTATCACCCTATATCTTATCTACTTTCCACCTTCCCAATGTCCTTACTCTCCCCTTAGCCTCCTGATCATCCCTGTGAGGACCTCAGTTGACTTCTCTTCTTCACTGCTCCTTACTCTCTCTCCTCAATTCCTCTTGACTTTTGTTCTTGTCTTACACTGGGTCTCATGGTTGGCAGCAAAATTACTCTCTTACCAGCACTTACAGTTCCTTGACTTCTTTATCCCTTTTCTCCATTGTTTTGGTTTTGATTCTCCTGAAGTAGGTGGTGAGAAATGGAGTGCCAGCAGTTTACTCAGGAGGTGATTCTGGGAAGTATGGGTAAAAGGCATGCGGAAGGGAAACAGAAGAAAAGAAAGCCACTTCAGGGTATGTTAAGAAGGAGGTTGCTGTTGTCGGCAACTAGGGTTCAATTCAACGCTGGACCTCTGGGCTGCTGTGAGGAACATATCTCTGAGTCGCCCTCCCACCAGATGCAAGCTACACTGGGTATTTATCCACCAACATCCATGGGTCATAGGCTGAGAACTGTTCACAGGGGAACTTCTTCCCTAGAACTTCTTGCCCACCTTTTGACTGAGGGCCAAGCCTGCTTACATGGCTGGAGAAAGCTCCGAGGCACAGAGTCTCAGCTGCTTGTGTTAAGAAGTTGTCAGCATACACAGGAAAGGTGAGTGCCAAGAATATATGGGAAGGGCACTGGCAGCATCTCCTACATTCATCTACCATGCAAACCTCTCAATACTGGATTGATCTTAAAAGCTCCCTTCTGATTACCTGCTGTACATTTGTGTTATTATGAATGTACAATTTCTGATCTTATCAGAACCCATAAATGACATTCCATGGTATTTTAACTTGATGCCTTTCTTTTGTTTACCTTAAGACTTATGATTAGAATCAGACAGATTGTGTTTACATTCTCGCTCTACCACTGTGTACATTTGGGCACATATCAAACCTCTCCAAGCCACACTTTTCTCTTTTGTAAAATCGAGAGATTAATGCTAACTTGATTTTTTGTTAAAAATTATTCAATGAAATAAAAATTCATGCATACATATGAAGTCTGTCCAGAAAAAGTCCATTGTCAATATAACAAAAATGGTTTGTGGGACATGGATGTAACCTGGCAGCCGAGGAGAGCAGACTGGAATGTGCATGTGTGAACATGACAACTTCACTGTACTAGTCAGTGGGGGCAGTAGACACTGTTGAGTGAACACATGTACTGTGTGGCCATTGCGTTCAAAATAACTGAGCAAATAGAGCAATGAATCTGCATCAAGTTGTGCGTGAAGCTTGAACATTCCTCTGCAGAAACTAGTCTGATGATTCAGAAGGCCATAGCAATGGGCAACTGGTGATTGGCAGCTTTATCACAATAATGTGCCCACTCGTGCATGTCTCAAGCGCAATTTTTTGATGAAACATCAAATCACCCAGGTGACTCAGCCCCCCTACATCCTAGATTTGGTGCCCTGAGGCTTCTGGCTTTTCCCAAAACTAAAATCACCTTTGAAAGTAAAGAGATTTCAGACCATTCAATGAGATTCAGGAAAATATGAGGGGGCAGCTGATGGTGATTGGGAGAACTGTGTGAGGTCCCAAGGTTCCTACTTTGAAGGGGACTGGCATATTATTGTCCTGTGTACAGTGTTTCTTGCATCTTATATCTTCTTCAATAAATGTCTGTTTTTTAATACTGCATGGCTGGATACTTTCTGGACAGACCTTGTATATAATAAAATATACACCTATAATTATGACATATTTTAACCTAGCACACTGACTAACACATAACAGAAACTCATTAGCTCCTTATCTGTTATCTTCCAACACTTATCTATTATATAATTTCAACACTTAGCAAATGGCTTTGCCTCATATAACTTGCAGACAAAACAGACCATCAGCTCTAACTCCACAACCTTTCAATGCCACCCAAACAGAGGATACCTACCTCATGAGTCTCAGAGGGAGGGATGCTGTTCATCCTATTCAAGACTAACCTTTATCTCAGACATTTCTACTACTCCAGAATTTTATTATTGTTTAAATATACATTTTTTAATTACTTTATTGTTGTTTGATTACAGTTGTCTGCATTTTCTCCCCATCGCTACTCCAGAACTTTATATCATGGGTTACCAGCATCCACCTCCCAAATTCTCAATCTTTCCACATTCATTATTTTTCTTCAGAAAACTCTCTTTAAATGATGGTAATCACTTGCCTTATATATACATTCATTTTTTTTACTTTGATTTAATCAGAAAATATATAATACTGCTTATTAGTTGAAGCAACAGGAGATGTTCTTACATCACATAGCTGCCAAGATGGATATCAGTGTTGCAGGAAGTTATGTTGCTTTCAACATGATCACACAGACTTGGAGGGGAGGAGCATGCTAAAATATTTATGATTCTTGGGCATAATAGGTTTCTGGGAAATTGGAGGAATGTAATGGGAAGGTGAAGGGGGTGTGGCACAGGTAATAGGTAATCAGTAGGAGAAGATGAAGAAGATGGGGTATAGGTAATAGGTAATCAATAGCAGTGAAAGCAGGTGGTAGGATTAGAGTCTTTCTAAATTAAGGGAAAAATCCATAACTGCACTTAAAAAGAAGTTTTAACAAATGAGGCATTTCTGTATTTCCACCCCCTATACAAAATAAAATATTATTGGCATGCCAAAAATATTTTTTTATGAAATATTTAGACTTTGGGATTGTGGAGACAAAAACAGGTGACAGACTGCACATAAACTTGTTGCAGAAGTTTAATTTTATAGTAAGTAAACATACTGAAGAAAATCTGTTCCTGTTATAGATGCCAATTTACCATTAGTATTGTTTTTTTACTCTGCAAATACTTATTGAGTGCCTATGCTGTGGATTTTCTCATTGATGCTCTGCTGTGCTATACACAGATTGTAAAAAGGCAAGGACAGTAAAAGGAAGCTAATCTTAGATTACACCATGTATAGAATGATTAACTGGTCATTTTGAACCTGTTCTTTTTATATCCTAGACTCTAGAGACAAGGGTACATCACTCTTTCTCCTTTATTGGGAATTAATAAAGCATTTTCTGATAATTTGGGCTTCAGATTTGACCAGACCTAATTGCTATAATTTCACTGGTATTAGACTTTGCAGTTTTAAGAAGGGAAAAGGATTCTTTATGGTTTTTTAAAAGAGAAAATGATTAATAGAGAAGAAAAATGTTTCAAGTGTCTTTCATGGTGGAGTATATACATTCCAAAATCAAATAAAGCTCAGAGAAATCTGAAATTTTATTCAATAATTCTGTTTTGGTAGTAATATTTTTGGTATTATTTTGAAATCATTTGCATATATTGTAAGATAAAATAAATACCTATGTCAATTGTTCTTGGGAACCATGTTTTTAGTCAAATATCAATCAGAAAATCTTATAGTGTTAAATCCTATAGTGTGAAATTTTAATTGGAATCCATGATTATTTTTTCCAAAAGCATGCTTCTGTCTACGGAGAAGGGGAACAGTGAGCACTCCTAATGCCTAGATTGTGGTCTCTTCCTACCACTTTTCACTAAAAGGAATCAGGTTTTTTACGAAAAGGTACCAGAGCTTTTTGAAAGAACGAGTCATTCCAGAAATAAGGTCAGAGATACAGGGTGTGCATGGGACATCTTGTATTAGCTGTAAGGAAAGAGACAAAAAAAATCCTAATGATGTCTTGTTAAATAGACACAAAAGAATATGAAGGGACATGGCTAAATCTAAAGATGCAACAATTAGATTATCAAGAATAATTCTGATTATAAGTATTTGAAATACACTGAATACATAAAAATCCATACATTTGAAACAAAACAAAAAATCCACCCTGGCTGGTGTGGCTCAGTGGACTGAGCATCAGCTTGTAAACCAAAAAGTCATGGGTTTGATGCCTGCCAGGGCGCATGCTGGTGTTGCTGGCCAGGCCCCCAGCTGGGGGCGTGTGAGAGGCATCGAGCCCATGTTTCTCTCCCTTTCTCTGCTTCTCTCTCCCTGTCCCTCTCTCTAAAAATAAATAAATGAAATCCTTTAAAAATAAAGGATTGTTTTCAAAATTATTATTCTGAAAATTGGCAGTTAAAGAGAAAGACCTAAGCATTCATCCTGTCTTCCCTTTAGTAATCATGTTTCTGTGTATCTAAACAATCTAGTTGAGATGTTCTTCACAGAATTGTAATTAATAATTGTATATAGAGGGAAGAATTAGACCACCATTTTGCAAACCCTTGTGAAACAATTCATTCATGCAAAGTCATCAATGAATTAAACCATTAGATGAAATATTGACAGAGAATTTTCCAGTGGCTGGATCAGTTTGTCACCAGCTGAACTCACTGATCAATCACAGCTTCACAGCGACGTGGTATACATAGTAAGTAGAACAGCTTATGAAATGTTCTCACCCACCCGAAGAATGCTGAACCGGGATCTTATCAAGCATTTAAAGTTAAATGCTAGTTCATAGGCAATATGAAGATAGAGAAATATGTTCAATGATTCTTGAGAAACTAAACAGATAAATCTGGAATATGAGACATTTTACAAGGAAATTTATCTGATTTCTTCAGTAAGTCAAATTTCTACAATATAATTAAGCTTGAGGTTGAAGAAGAGAGCTACTCTAGACTGTAAAAACTTAGACACATGCTAACCAAGTGTTATGTGCTAACCTTGTTTACATCCTGATTCTAGGAAACTAATTAATGCAAAATGATTTTGGGGGAGAGTCTAGTAAGTTTGAATATGACTGTGTTTTAAAGGACTCTAGATGAGTGTTAGTTTTTTAAGTACAATAATGACATTGTGGTTATATAAAAATATATTTTAGAGCTACGTCTAAGCAAGTAAGGGTGAAATTGTATCTGGGATCTGCTTTAAAATACTTTAGCAAGAACAACCACAACCTAGAGAATATATGTATACAAGTGTGACAAAATCTTGTTAATTGTTGAATCTGGATATATGAGGGTTTATTTTATCATTGTCTTTATGTTGTGTATGTTTGGAATGTTTTCATATGAGTCTCTGAAAAAAGGAAAATAATCAGAAATACAACTCCACACCTCTATTTTAATTATAGTCTCAAATATTATAAGTATAAATATACAAAAACTATATAAAATATAGTTTTTCAGTACAAAAGATTGTTCCAATAAAGCCTCTGAAGCCTCACTCCACAGTGTTTTCACTTACTCCCCAGCACAGCTGCAGGCCCAGCCCAGCCTCAGCATCACCCATGCTGCACTGGCCACTGAGGTCAATGATGTTCTTATGGCAGACAAAGCTCGCAGAGCCTGCTCTGTGTGCAGGTGGATGGGTGAGACTCGTTGCTTTCCCCACCTTTTTATTGAATTTATTAGGGTGGCATTGTTTAATAAAATTGTATAAGATTCAGGTGTGCAGTTCTATAATCCATCACCTGTATGTTGCATTGTGTTCATTATCCCAAGTCAAGCTTTCTTCCATCACCATGTATGCCCCCATGCCTTCTTCTGCTTCCCCCACTGCCCTTTCCCTCTGGTAGTCACCGTCATTGATTTTAGTTATAGGAAAGCTTGACAGTGTTGGCTGGGTACCACAATAAGGATTCATTAAGTTCATGTGAGGATTGTCCTAGGGACTAAGTGACTAAGCAAACGAAGCACTTGTCCTCTTTCCCCTCAGTTTTCCCATCTGTCTAGTGGATGTAATACTATTTTTCCTTTATTGGTCAAGAGTCAACTCAGGTATCTTGAATACTTTCTTGACTACCAACACAAAGAATTATTTTCCTTTTGTTTATCCTTAAACATTTTACCTGGCAGTTAGATACTTGAGGGTGGTATTTTTTCAACTTGCTGGCAGTGACTCATTAGTTGGTCATGAAATCAAATTAGTGAGTTGTAGCCAACAATTTTAAAAAGTGAAATAGACTAGAAATTGGTGTTTTGCACATAGTAGGAATATTACTTCCTGAAATTAGTTCTGATTGCCTGTGTGTGTGTTTTCTGGTGCGATGTTCGATGGACTGCTTGCTGTGGGTGACGGTCAAAACAGTTTGAAAGCCGCTGTTTTCAGGAGCACAAACCCTACCGAGAAGAATCTGCTACAGATGAGTGATTTGCCATTTTCTTGAGTATTGGTACTACAACTCCTGCTTTGCAGTTTATTTTTACCACCACCATCAGACACCACTTGGTACATATATGTTCGTGGGTGAGTGAGTGTGTGTTTCAGCAGAACAGCCATAATTTGACTGAACCGTAATGTAGTTTAGTATCAGCAGGGGTTTTATCAAATAAAACGACTGCACATTTAAATTACTATTATGCAGCCAGATTAAGTAATAACGTGAGCTTCTGAGGATCTTGGCATAGAACAGATTTCAGGTGATGGGCATGTAGCGCCTCTGGTTTGAACTGGGAGAGAATTCTTAGGCCTTCAGCAGCGTATCACAGAGTGTTTCCGCTTTTGTTTACAGCCCATCTCACTTGGGCAGGCAGGAAGCAGTTTTGAATGCATTTGGTGTGAATCTGGGCTTGCAAGTCAGTTTGAAAAATGCCTGTTCGTTTTTGTGTTTCTATATATAGTAAAGCATTTTAATCCTGACCATCTCTGTTTTTATTGAAAGTTTATTCACCTGCGGTTTTTCTATTACTCTTTAAAACTCTCTTAAAATACCAGTGTTTTAAGAAAAATTCTGACCATTGCAAGAGTGAATTAGTAATAGAAATTAAATTTGCATATTTCAAGTTAATTCCAAGCTAAATAGGCTTTCATTCACCTGGTGTTACCTCAGTTTTGGTGGAGTATCTGGCTAAATTTTAGCTGGACAAGATCATTTGAAAATGTGTTTCTACATTTGGGAAAAATTCCTAAATATGCCCTTATATTGATGTTGCGGTCATTTCACTGAATTCAGTCTTCTTGGCCAAAGGGAACAAAATTAATTTGTATTCAAATACTTCTCTTCCTAGTAAATTTTTTAGTGGTTAAGTACACGGAGCCTGGGAACCAGACAGCCTGGGTTCCCAAATCCCATGCTGCCACTTAGTGACAGATTACAATTTTCTTGGCCTCCCTGAGCCTCAATTTTCTTATCTGTAAATGGAGATAATAATAGTGTTGATAAACTGAGAGAATGTATGCAAAGCATAAAGCAGAGCCCCTAGCATATTGTAAGGGTTCCATAAATGCTGTCTCTTTGTTTATTCTGGAGGAGATTCTGTTCTTATCAAAATATATGAGAACTATACAAGGTTAAAATTCTTGTGGAACATTTATTTGCTGTACATCTGAATGCACAGTGAGCTCCTTATGAGTGGTAATTTCTGCTGTCTCTTTCCTTTGGAACTCCCTACACTTCTCCCTGTAGAAATTCATGCCAGAGTTGCTTATAACAGGATGTTGATCATTTACCTACAATTGATGAAAAGGTGAATATTTTCACAAAATGATTATTTGTTTTTTTCCTTCCACCCCAAGTTTACCTTGTGGTTTGCTGTTATGAACAACTTCTTTAGAAGATGAACATTTTTTTAAAAATCAGTAAATGCTTTCTTATAGTGGAATGGGTTACCTTTGATATGTGAACATTCTTGTTCTGGCAGCAGAAAATTCACAGTCTCAGCTGTTTGTAATGTGTTTCTGGAGCTGGCATTGTTTGCAAAAGGAAAACATTTGAGCTTGGCATTTGTGTAAGTTTTCATTACGATGTATTTATTTCTAGGGTACAGAACTGCTTTGGAGCAGGGATAATTAAGAATGAACATATCAGTCTTTTGAACAACTGTTTAAAAATGAAAGCTAAGCTAATGCTGAGAATAATACTTAAAATTCAGTGGTCTCCCTCCAGAGTAATTTCCGAACTTCAGGCACTCAGCATTTAGTTTCTAGCTGCAACTGGATGGTCAGCTCTTGCTTGCACAGCCAAGGTTAAATAAAGGGCTAAGAAAGTATTTAGCCATCCACACAGCGCTAGCCTTTGGATGTTTGGGCCATTTAGAATTCACCGGCTCTTTCTATAGTGTTCCTCTCTGCTACACACGCTCAATCTTCAGTGCTTTAACCTTTATTTGAAACATTGACCGATCTGTTCCAATGTGGCTCTGTTTCACTTGAACTTCCTCAGAGTGGGCTGCCATGTGAGAACGGCGTGCTGTTGGAATGATTATTGCTCTGCGTATGTTTCTGTGGGCCATCAGGCTGGGTCCAATTTTTTCAGTCTGACATTTTTGAGAGTCCCTACTGCTTAAGTCTTCAAGATTGAACTTTTATTATTACTGCTGTTGCTTTTTTTTTTAGTTTACTGTGCTTCAAACTTTCTTCAGTAAAGCATTTGACATTTTTATAGTTATTATCTTAGTGTGCATCAAAATAGTTGTATGATTTAATAAGCTTCAGATGGCCCAAAATGCAGCCCTATGATTTTATTCCCTTTCAGCATATAAGAGACTGAGGAAAATTATTCACTCTGCTGAATGGTTTCAAAGATATAACATAATTTTACAAGACTTGATTCAGTTAGTTTTCTGTTTGTATATTCCATCTGCCACAGGCTCACGCTCGCATTGAGTAAGTGGGTGAGGACGGGCATGCTCCTGATCTCCAGTGTGTGTCACACTCTTAGTGAACTGGGCAGAAACTTTGATTTTGGAGGTTTTAATAGTAAAAATGTAGATAGTTGGGCCATGACAAAGGTAGCATCATGTCCACTTTTGTTAGAGAAGCTTTTTAAGGATCATGTGGTTGCATATGACTAATAGTTGCAGTTTGAAAAAATGTTCATATTCTAAGTTGTGGGTAACCTTTTCAAGCATAGTCTACAAGATAAATTTTTACTTTCTTTTTGAAAGGCAGAATAGTATTTGAAAAAAAATCAAATAGGAAATCCACAAATAATGACCAACTCATATGGCAGATCTACTTTCTCTGGCTTGAACTGACCCAGGGATGCCTGCCGCCTTTGTCGCTTGGAGCAGCTTTCTGTGAGGCAGCTAGACTTTGCTCCCTGTTTCTCCAGATGTTTTTATATCCCAGTTCCATAAACTCACACTGTGCCATTGAAAGAGCAGACTTAATTCAAGAATTTGCCTCCCCTTATGACAGCCAGGTATCAGCGCATGGGAAAGAGTAGAAGAATAGAAAAGATTAGATCGTCACTGAGAAGGGACAGGCTGGTCTTAACGTATTGCTGGGAATGACTAACCCAACTAAATGAGTTTTTGACAATGAATAAAAATATTTTTTTCTACATAAGAGAGGCATGGTGAAGTAAAACAGAGCCTGGTTTTTAGCATCAAATAGACTTAGTTTCACACAATGACTGCTCTATTTAATAATTATAAGATTGGGCAAGATGAATGAGCTACTCCTGGTTTCAGTATTTTTTTATCTACTAACTGGGATAATAATATCCATTCTATAGGATTTTTGTCAGGATTATTTTTAAGGTCCCTTACAGTGCTAAATTTTTATGATTCTCTGATAAAGCCAATTTTTTACCTTGGACTAAGTCCATCATATGCTACCTTTTCCCATAGTAAATATGATCAGCTGAAAGAGGAAAGAACTGATATAGCTAAGTTTCATCCAAGGATGATAACCGTAGTTCTTTACAACAAGGTTAAATGGTGTATGGTAACAGCAGCAGGAAATAATTTGTTACTTGCATTTGCTAAGTGCTCAGACAACATTAGTACTCAAGTATTCCTAAAGACTCCCAAGAATAGTGCTTTTCCTAAGATACTGATATGAATGTTAAAGTGGAGACTCACGGGCCTCATAAAGGTCCGAGTGCTCACAGCACAGACGTCTACAGCAAGGAGGGCTAGCCATCCCGGAGTCAGCCCCTGGTGTGTGTGGTGCGGGGCTCCGGGGCGAAGGCAAAGACCTCCACGAGGTGCAGACCACAATAAGCAAGTGACTATCCTTGACAATGACAGACACACTCCTGCCCTTCAAAGAGACCGTAGTTAGCATTGTCTGAATAAAAAGACAATGCGCACACACGAGCTCACATGGAGACGTGAAGACACATGCACACCTTTGTGTGTGTGCACAATATCACGCAGATACACACACAAGAGACAGAGGGCAGATATAAATGATACATATCTGCTTCTAGAAAGTATCCAAAGGGGTCTTTGGTAAAGTAATACCAACAAAAGGAAAAACAAAAACTATAAAATAAAAGGGAAAGTAACACAGTAAAAATAGATTTTTAAGTCACATGAGCTAAGATTTTACTTAGTTGGATACTACTTTTTTTGAAACCTCAACAGTATGGAATATAGCTAAGAACCAGACAATAAGCCAGGAAAGGCCTGCAAGGAACTAATATGGATGTCCCCTGGTTATCAGAAAACCCAATTCTATTTTCCAAGCCCTTCTTTACCTAACAAGTTTTTCTTTTGAAATTTTCTTGCCTTCAGAAATCAGATTCACTTACAAAAGTATGACATAATGATCTCAGCAAAAAGTGAAAAGCCTGATACAGATGGAAGAAATCAGGAAAAGTATAAAGAGCAGAATAAAACAAAAACGAAAAGCCCAATAGCCAGACATGAATGGGACATGTGGAGTGGCCACTGGGGCCTTCGCCATTTTATAGCGCAAGGCAATAACTATCGTTAACCATGGTGGTTCTGAATCATTGACACATAGGTTGAACTTTGGGTAAATATTCTTTAAGAAAGCACACAGCGTGTAGGACCACTTTACGAAGTCTCCATCCCAATTTGTGAAAGGAGGAAAAGTTGGCATGTCAAATATCTAAAAATTTACTTATATGCAACAATAGTCTGTTAGGATTTTTGAGGATTTATAATGCATTTGTGGGTGAAAGAGGCAAACTGTGGTTCAGGTAACGTGGAGCACATTAGAGCCTGAAATCGTGATTGTCTCAGCAGTCCGCTTGGCCTCTCTGCTTCTGGCGGGCTAGCCGGGCGGTGGGCTGTCCATGGGGATGAGCCGTACTAGCTTCGGTCTCATAGAGGAGCAGAATGGGAAGCAGCACTCGCAGTTCGGCAGCAGCACTGGTGTTAGTAGTAGCAGCAGCAATTAGTATTTAATATCACATTCTCCCCGCTGTGTCCTTCCAGCCGCGGGGGTGCCATTTTGCTCGGCAGTGTGGTAAATCAAATGGTACTGTACTTGGTGGAAAGAGTAACTGCATCTCTCTTGGAGCCCAACTTTATTACCTCAGAGTAAGAAAAGCCTCAGGGGGACACAGGCCATTAAGTGACCCCCCCCCCCCGAGAATAAGATATGGTTAAAAGTACCAACATTTCCCCATTATTCTATAGGACAAAATGGACATCACTGTCAACAAGAGGGGGTCCAGGGGTGCTTGATGTTTGTTCTCTGCTCAAGGGCAACTAAGGAATAAAAATACACTGCTTATAAGTTTCAGGAAAATGAGGGGGATTAGAGGACTTTTTTTGCTGATTCCAGTTATTAATTTAGTTGGGATTTATGCCCAGTCTCCTTACACACGTTTTAAGTAGTTTTAAATAATAAGAAAGATATTAAGTAATAAAAATACTTCAGAATGATCAAAGAAAGAAAGTTCTGTCCCTTTGAATATGTGTTGTATGTACCCAGTTCACTTAAAATGTTAGACACACCAAATAAATCCACAATGCCAAATGAAAAGCATGTTTTCAAAAATAAATCTGGCCATGTTTTCCTATTCTAATGGCACAGCATATTCCACAAAGTCTCTCAAAACTGTCCCAAGTCAACTAGGTTTATTAATTTAAACAAGTACCCAGAGTAAGATGGTTAATGACTCTAAGAATAGTATGTTCTTAAGTAGAATGTGATGCTTTTAGGCTTCTAAAAAAATCAAGAGGGTTACTTTTATGGATATATTAAAATTCTGGACTCTGTATTTCAAATATATCAACTGCAAATCATTTATTCATTTACACATGAGTTATATAAAGTTTCACAAACATTTATGAAGTGTCTACTAAGATTCTAGGCAACATGGGTACAAAGATCTGTTCCTTGACATTGAGTCAATATATTCTAGATAATTTTGTATTCTGTCTAATCATATAAAAGTGCAGACATTCTTGAAGTCCAATCAACTTATGGTTAAATCAGTGTGACATTACTTAGGTGAGATTATACAGGATTACCAAAAATTGCAGCCTAAACACAGCAGTCCTATTCCTAGGCGTGGTTGTGGAAGCCAAGGTTCGGGTAGGACTAGATGCTTTGATAACCCTCCACGTCTTTTTCTTCCCTCTGCCATTTCATGATGAAACCATTAAAGTTGAACGTAGGTTTCAAAGGCGGTTAGAAAATGAAGCGAGCTTTATCCATATCACTTCCACCTTTCCCCGTGACAATTTTATGTCTACCAGGTAGTTTGAAAAGTACAAACTTAATTATCAAAACACATATAGCAGGAATTCAACACATGCTGGCTTATTAGGTTCTACTAATAAATTATATTTTTTACTTAAAAAGTTTATTGTATTTAGGTATCACCAGAATAACCTTCATTTACAGTTTTTATTAAACTTTCTGGAAATCATTAAAATTAACTTAAATTTATAATAACTAAGTGTTTGCATACCAAACATTTGCCAGCTTCATAAATTAATTTAAATTTGCATTGGAGGTTAATGAGGAGTCAGACTTAAAATGACCTGAATAATCACAGTATTATCATTTGCTGTTTAGCAGTTTGATTTTTACTGTAAAAGGCCAGTTGGAAAATGTGCTTATCTGTTTTATGCCTTATTCTAGGGGGTAGCCAGTGAACAGGCTGCAAAACAGTAGATATCCAGCATCAAGTAACAGTATCCTCATCATGTTAAAAGATACTGCACATTAGCTCTAATTTTTTTTTGCCATCAACTATTTCCATATATTAAGCAAGAATAGAATATTTCCTGTGGTTTTCAGGTGGTTTCCAAGATTTGTCATGTAGATTTATAACACCCAGTGTAACTATTTCAGTGACATAGTAAAAAGTGTATCAGGATACCATTTCACTTAGTCTCAGAGTTCACGTGGGGCCCTTTTGGGATTGATTCAATGTCTCAGGTCCACGACACTGTAAGCAAACCGTATTTAATGATTCAGCTGAGAAGCCCTTCCTTTAATGCACTCTGTGAGTTAGCATTAAAATGTAGGATTGGGTTTTTTCCTTAACTTTTTAGCCATTTAATCTCCTGACATGGAATCAAACAATAAAGTGTATCAGAAGAAGAGTATTATGATGGTGAGAACATTGAAAGATAACATTGATGGCTTGATTCTTCCACTTGCAATGGTGACTGAGTATTTAATGACTCTGCTTTGTAATTGTTACTGTAAAATGATGCTTACACTAGGTTGCCAGTTAGGACTGTTCCAGTTCCATATGTTTTGATTCTAAAGCAAATATTATATTTAAAATTTACAAACTCTTTTAGAAATGTTTGAAACTAAAAAATGTAGGACAAATATCAACATAGATGTTTTTATAATGTATAGATGTTTTAATTATGTAAAATTAATTTTTTAGTGTACTTTTGCTTTAGGTTGCCAGTTCTACTCAAAGACCACTGATTGGTCACCAGCCACCAGCAAGGCATTAAACATAGAACTTTGTTTCACTTTTAAAAATTTATCCCATCCAAGAATAGAAGTAGACATATGAATCCACATAACCCCCCTCACATCCTCCAGAGGGTTTTCATCAGGTAAATTTTCCCCAAAGGGCCTCTTAGCTACCAACAGCTTCTCCTTAGGACATATATGTTTCTGACTGTGGTCATTTGTTAAGGAGAATTTGAGCAGATGTTGTCAATCAAATACATTTAAGAGAACTATTCTCCCATGACCTAGTACTCTTGCTGTAACAGGTTGTGTGGGGTTCCCTTTAGGAAACCATCTGATGACAATAATCTTTATTCTTGTAAGTTCAGTTATCATCTTCTTCTGATCTGATAAGCACTAGCTGCCGATTTCTTTGCATAATATCTCTGTTTACCTCAACTCTCTTTCATCCCTGGAAGAGCCCATCAAAGCTGCTCTCTTGTGAATACCTTTTGTTGTTCCACAACTATCCATGATGGAAAATTTGGGGGCTACACTGCAATCACGGGTTGACATGATGACCATGTAAAGATATATTTGTATTGCTTAGTTCCACATTTGAATGCTTGAATGAATTTCTGTCCCAGAGATTGATGAGTAAGCTTATATAGAACAAAAATTATTTAACATCCCCCCCATAAAGTTTCCTTGAGATCAGGTCTTATGTATACTCAGTTGACACACTAGAGAATTAGTGTAGTCATTTACTCAACAAACATTAATTAAGAGCTTACCTTGTGAAAGTTCTGTAGTAAGAATGATAAAAATGAATGACATCAACTACAACTTATTGAATGCCACTGTGTTCCAGCCTCTAGGCCCTTTTTCTTTACTAAGAATAACAGTTTGAGACATTGAATCTCTTGTTCCCCCAGTGAGATTCTCACTCTAAGTGAGGACACAAGCACAGAAACAAGTATTTGTGATATCTGCTACAAGAGATATGAGCAGAGGGGGTTTGGTACATTACTTAAGCAGAGAATTAGATGTCAGAATGTCAGTCTACATGGTTTGAGTCCTTACTCAATACTGGCTTAGTAGCTCTGTGACTTTGGATAAATTCCCTAATGTCTCTGGTTGATGTCTTCATCTGTAAAGCAGCCATTATCAGGGCCAAGAGGTGTGATTGAGAAGATTATTGTCATCAGATGGTTGTGAGAGGGACCCCATTGCACAAGCCCATGCAGCCATATAAGGCACCATTCAGTAGTCAATTACGAGTATCTCATTGGCTAGTGATGAGGATTAACAGAAATTATCTTGCGAGCATATAGACAATGTCTGGCACATTGCAGATTCTGAGTAAATGTTTATTACTGTTATGAAATAGTGAGTAGAGTAACGAAAGAGATTGATTCTTCATCAGGGAGGAGCATTCATGGAGACTTTGGGGAAAGATAAGAAAGACACTGAACACAACTCATGTCCTTCTGTCATCAAGTTCCCCAACTGTGGGAGCTAATTTTCCTGGGAAATTAACCTGTGTTGCTAGCAGAGTCCTAGTCCTACATTGTCAGCGCTCAAAAACTGTTTGCATGATGAACCAAATGATGTCAGGTGCTTTGGCACCATTAGCTTGGTGCTGGCCCTCAAAGACCAGAATAGTTATTGCAATCATAAGGAAGCATGCAGATTCACTATTAGATTCACTGTTATATTTCTAGATTTCACCTTGGGAAAATGGCTTATGAGTTCAGTGCTCAAGGATCAAAGAGAAGAAACTGCAAAGGTGAAACCATTTCCCAAGAAGTAAGAACAACAGGAAGAAAGCCAGACTAAAGATGGTGATTTGATGTGGATGGTGGAGGCATTAGCAGGTGAAATAGCCAGGCAGAAATGTTTATTGAGCAGTTAAAATATGAATCCAGGACTCTGGAGAGGATTCATATTTAGAGACAATGATTTAAAAGCTACACATGTCTTTAAAGATAACATCTGTGGGGATAGAAGGTCTTACTAAGTAGACAAATAGAAAGGAAATGCCTGTATTTTGAAGGTGTAGGTAGAGAACTGTTTTGTTTTGTTTTTTTTTTTTTACATTAGTAGGCAAGGGAGAGAGGAGAAAGGAGACTTAAGAATGAAGGTGATATTATATATTAATAGAATCAAATGCTGCACAGATGTAGGAGAATGAGGATGGAAGGAAAAGTTGGTAATTAGTAAGATATAGGTGACCATTTAGAGGGCAAAGGGACAGCACTTTCAGTAAAGCCCTGAGAATGGAAGACAATTGTAGATTGAGCAGGCAATGAAAAACTGGAGACAGGAGACATAAAGACCTCCAAAAAATGTTGATGGTGTAAAGAAGAAAGTCGTCCTCAGGAAGGGAGTTAGAGATCATTTTTTTAGGTTGGAATAATGAATTATAAGCAAAGATACATGATCAAGTGCAGAAGAGATTGAAAATGTAAAGGAAAACAGGATTCAATCACTAGTGTATAATAAACTCAACCAAGAATGACTGTCGTCTGTTGTGAAGACAACTGGACTTGGGGAGTTCGAGGAAAAATGTCAGTTGGTCTAATAGGTTGATGAAGCAGTGTGTGTGTCTTCCAGCTTCTTCAGTGGTGGACTTCACCCACTTTTCTCACCCTTCTAATGGCTAATCAGCTAGAGACTCGAACTCAGTAGTTTTTAGTTCTTTGTGGACAAAAGTAATCATTAGTCAATATTAATTTTCACTCTTAGAGAAAAGACTATAGCATACAGTCCTTGCATATAATTTTTATTGGTATAAGGGCATCTCAATGTTTCCTTTCTATTACCCATGCCAAATGTTCTGGTAGACATCACAGAAAATAATGCTAAACTCACACATCTACAAAAACTGTGCTGGAAAATGAATGCCCCTACTTAAATTCTGTTTTAAAAGCTGACATGAGATTAAAATAGATGAGGACTGTGATTGTGATTTTGGTGTTTGTGAACAGCAAGACCAGGAGAGAGTAAAAAGTCTAACAGTCCTGCAGCGAACAAAGGAGAAAAAGCTCCTACACCTCAATGGCTACCATCTCTTTGTCTCTTTGGTGTATGGCTTATGTAGCTTTCTATTTTATAAGTGATCAAAAGTTAAAGTTTGCGGGTTGCACAATCTTTTGTTTGCCCTTGTTGATGGATTGGTTCCTGCTTTCCTGACTTTTAGTGGAAACAATTATATCATATAAGAAACTATCTCACTTGTTTCTATTCCCTGGCATCATATATGGAAAAATACAGCACTTAGTTGAATTGTCTACTAGAAACTGGCCTTTAAAGGAAAATATAAGAGAAAGATATTTTGCAAGTGTATACTTTAAGGTTGAAGTGAAAGAGGAGGAAAGTTATGTGGGGGAATCACTGCATTCACATTTTAATGTGTGATGGTTATTTACTAATTCATGGACTCCTCCAGTTCCAGTTACCTCTGAAATTTAGTCAATAATTTTTTAGCTCATTTAGATTTGAATTATAAAATTCAACCCAATTACAGATTGTAAGACAATGATATTTGACCTTGGCTATATTGTCATAGCAGAATTTCCTGCCTTATTCAATCCAAGAAACCTAACTTTTTCCTGTGCAATTGGGATGAATATGTCAGGCAAAAAGTATATCTTCTAATCTAACATTAAGGTGGAGAGAGTATTTAAACAGAAGATTTAAAAATGAAAATAAAAACTCAGGATAAAAGGCTGCAAATTTCAACTCCATTTTGACTGAGTACTGGACTTGGCCTCACGTGGTCTATGAGGGTGTACTTGACTATGTCTTGTTCTACCCAGTACATATGTCCTTGAAAGGTACATTTGAAACCAATTTTCAGGTTGAAAAATAATTTAAATCCGCTCAAATGGCTTGGGTTAAAAGAATTCTCTTGTTGAATCCTCTTGCACAATGGAGGGGGCCTTCGAAATGGCCAGTCTGCATCCCAAATACATGCATGCCATCATTTTTTAAGTTCTGATTTATTTTGTTGTTGCAATAGTTTATTCATTAGAGCAGAGGATCTTAAACTGGGTATGCACTCTACTTCACTGCACAACAATGATATCTCAAAAAACCAACAGCCTATTTTAATATTTTTGCTAGCCAGGGTTGTTCATTCAGCTTATAAACTGGGGCAAAAACCATTTCCCCTTTTGCCCCAACCAGTGCCTCCCACCACTGTGAGCCCAGACCCCAGGGAACCCTGGGTGGATAGCACGGGGCTTACACTAGCCAGCCCTCTGCAGCTCCTGCATGGGAGCGCCACCCCTCCCTGTTCCCCTCCCCTGGCCAGAGCAGACCTGGACCCCTGGCAGCCACACTAGCACCCTTTGCACAAATGCTCAGGGACCCATGCACCATCTGCCCTCCCCCAAGCTCTGCTGCTGGCCCTTCCTCTGGAATCACCTTCACACCGCTACTTGTGGGAGCTGTGGATCTCACCCTCTTCTTCTGGGTTTTTAAATATTTTCAGTATTACCACCAGTGATCACCATGTTGAATGTTCAGTTTTGTGGTACATTTTAAAACAAAATCATAGGTGTGCCTGATTTGAATAGTTGCATGCAAATACTAAGTACACTACTCTTCACTTTAATGTCACTTCTTAATATAGTCATGATTTGGGGAACTATCATGGCAATCTGTAGTTCCCTCATCTGAGAATTAAACTGATATACTGAATTCTTATAATATATCAAAGGCCTGCTAGGTTCAGGAACTACAGAAGTGAAGACACAGTACCTATCTCTCTGAGAGCTCATGGTTGAGAGTAGGAAATGTATATACTAAATGAGAGAGGTTTATACTACAGAATATTATGCAAATCAATTAAACCAAGTAACAAATTCAGTCACACCGAGGGAAAGGATTTTTAGCTATAACTCCACATTATGACCCAACACAGTGTTCTAGCTCGTGTCACCAATAGAGCAGCTCCCCGCGCACTGTGTGGTGGACCTTCAGTAATGAAATAGCATGGTCCAAGATGGTGTCCTTTGTCACACAGATGGGGGACTTCAAGCCCAGACCCACTTAACCATCTATCGGGAATATTACTGATACACTGAGATCTCATTCAACTACAAATTTCTTTAACTCTGTGAAATCATCCCTGACCTCTGAGGAAGGAGATGAAAACTAGAGGATACACAAACAGAACAAAACAACCAAAAGAATAAAAACTAAAGGCAAAATAAATGAAGTAAGACAAAAGAAATGAATCTTGGCATTGCACAGGTCAGAAGAAAGAAAGAATTCAGTAATGGTTTTAAGATCCATAGGTTTTTACTTGGCAGGAAACAAATTACTATGAGTTAAGGTGGGAAAATTACTGGCAATTCATTGCCTGCTTCTAAAGTCTTGTTTAAAAAAATGAAATTGTCATAGATGATTACCCCTTTCCATGAGAAATAGAACACTAGTTGAAGCAGCATGCATACTAATTATTCTTTCTTTTTACCCCATCTACCAACTACACAGTATCTGCTTTCCAAAATCAGTTTGAAAGCCACGACCTGTATCCAAACTGGGCAAAACAGCACAACAGTTCACACCTGAAATGAAAGAATGACTATATGTGAGTCTATTAATGGCTGTGTCGAGCTCAATTTGTGTATGGATCAGTTTATAAATATATTTTATACATGACAGATTCATTGAGACTTGAACTGATCCTAGGGTGAAACAGCACAAATAAAATATTATTTTTGATAAAGCACTCACTCAAATAAGGAAAATGAACTCTTCCAGTTACCATTTTCTCTATCACTTTTTTTGAAATGCAGAAAAAACTCATTATAAAGTGCCTTGCTCCCCCAGGGATGCAGACAAACCACGGGTCACAGCACATCCTCAGCATTCAGGCTGGTGCCTGAGACGGCTGACTCTGTCTCAGCAGCAGGCTGTAGAGCACCCTCCTCACTCCTGCTGCCTTTCCAGGTGGTCCAAACCCATCAGTCAGCAAAGATACAGGTGAGCCACAGGTATGGCCCCTCCATAAAAAGCAACATGTATTTTCATGCCAAACATATAAGAGGACTGGAGGATGTCCAGTGGAGGATCAAAGTGAACCATATTCAATACCCTGGTCCTTGGCTAAGTTCTGAGAAGCTTGTCAGTTGTCCTTTCTCCCTCCATGTCTTCCCTCACATTTTGTAAAGTGCTTTGTAGTTTGCAAAGGAGTTTGATATACAGTATCTCCTTTGTTCTCTTATGTACTGACTGTAGAAATGAACAAAGGGTCATCATAAGGACAGATTGTAAATGTATGCATTACATACTCAAATGACCACCCAGCAACGAGGAGACCCTCTTGATGTTGCAATCTCCCCAGCAATGGGGAGACCCTCTTGAGACCCCCATAATGAAAAATATTATCCACAACCAGCTTCGTAATGGACCCGCCCACTCTGTGCACTCCCCTTTATGGCCTTGTAGCAGTTCAGATCTGTGAGACCTTTCTCCTGCGCTCCTAGCCCACGTACCCAACTGTGTAATGGTCCTGTCTACCAGGATGACACTCAGTCTTGTCAATTTCAGTGTCCTAAACTGAAATTTAAGTTCCTCCTTCAAATCTGTTCTTTCTCCCATATTCTTTATATTAGTGAATGATGGTCTTTCATCTCAGACATAAATATGGGAGCTTATGTGAATCCCACCCTCTTACTCATTTTTCAGGTTCTATAATGGCCCAGTTCCTGTGTCATCTGCCTTTTTTTCTCCACTGTCACAGTTAGTTCTTCCAGATCTCACATTTTCTCACTTTTATTGCTACAAAAATATTACAAACAGTTACTCTGCCTCCAGGCTAATCTCTTCCAATATGTAGCTGCCAGAGTGATCTTTTGAAAATGTTATGTTTGTCGTAAGTTTAAACTCATTAACAAAGCCCACGAAGATGTTTGTGATACGATGTCATTGAGTAAAACTGTTGGCAGCCCTAGAAAGGCAAAGTGTATTTGATGCTGCTATGCTGTCTCCTTAATGTGGAAAGCACTTCCAAATTTTGTTTATCAAACTCCTATTCATCCTTCATTGCTTAGCGAATCATGAGTTATCTCATTAGGCTTTGTGATCCACTGCCTTCCCAGCTCACCAGCTTGAGTTTTCTCCTCTTTCACCCACTCATAATACTTAGTTGATCATAATGTTTTGTGATATTCCATCACAGCACTTAAGACATTGAACTCTAATAACTATTTTGCTGGGCTGTCCTCCTCACTACATTGTAAGCTCCCTCAAGACGGAGACCAGTTCTCATGGGCTTAGCACAGGGGCCAGCAAGAGCAAAAGCATTTGGTAAATGGTGAACAGTATCTGTTTTACTTTTTCCAGAGCACAAAGCATGCATGAAAGATACTCATTTACTCCACACAGGAAATTGTTTTCCAGGCTTAATAAAAGGTCAGATCTATATGAAGTGGTTACTCTCCTCCCCATTCCTTTAGTAAAATGTTAAGGGAAAAAAGCACAATTTAAAAGCTGGGGACTTCTGGCCAAGATGGAGGCATAGGTGAACACACTATGCCTCCTTGCACAACCAAAATTAAGGACAACAAAGATTTAGAAACAAGAAAACAACCAGAACTGATAGAAAATTGAACTGTATGGAAGTCCAACAACCATTCATCCAGACCGGTAAGAGGGGTGGAGTCACGGCAGGAAAAAGTGGAGGTTGGCAGACCCCAGGTGCACAGGCGGTGGCTAGTGGACCCCGGGCATGGGGTGGCAATGGGCAGACCCAGTGAGGCTACACAAGGTGGCCAGCTCACCAGGTGGTCCCACATTCACACACAGATAATCCAGGCGAAAATGGGGAGCGAGACATACCTCACAACCCAGGACCCCAGCGCTGGGAAATAAAACCTAAAAACACCGATTGAAAATGCTTGTGGGGGTTGAACTGCTAGGAGAGACTCCCAGCCTCACAGGAGAGTTTGTTACAGAGACCCATAGGGTCCTAGAATGTACACAAGCTCACCCACATGGAAATCAGCACCAGAGGGGCCCAATTTGTTTGAGGAAAGTGGTGGAAGGGACTGGAATCCAAGAGAGACCAGAGCAAGTGCTATTGTTCACTCTTGGACACCACCCCCACATACAGCATCACAACCCAGTAACTGGGCTGCCCTGCCCTGGGGAACACCTAAGGCTCTGCCCCTCACTACCTAACAGCCTCAAACAAACAACCCTCCCACCCCCAAAAAATAAAATG
This sequence comes from Anoura caudifer, assembly GCA_004027475.1. Lineage (NCBI taxonomy): Eukaryota > Metazoa > Chordata > Mammalia > Chiroptera > Phyllostomidae > Anoura > Anoura caudifer. The sequence goes on from PVKU01001557.1 coordinate 159,882, forward strand.
GCTCAAATGGGAGAACAAATCAAAGCCCCAGAGGCAATTCATCTAAGTTACCAAGTGATAGCCAACCCATCGGATTCACACTTCAAAGCCCTGGTGATCAGGATGCTCACAGAATTGGTTGATTTTGGTCGCAAATTCAATGCACAAATGAAGGCTACAATAAGTGAAATGAAGCAAAATGCACGGGGAACCAATAGTGATGGGAGGAAAACTAGGACTCAAATCAATGGAGTGGACCAGAAGGAAGAAACAAACAAACAGAAAAGAATGAAGAAACAAGGATTCAAAAAAATGAGGAGAGGCTTAGGAACCTCCAGGACACCTTTGAACGTCCCAACATCCAAATTATAGGGGCACCAGAAGGGGAAGAGGAAGAGCAACAAGTGGAAAACTTATTTGAACAAATAATAAAGGAGAACTTCCCCAATCTGGCAAAGGAAATAGACTTCCAGGAAGTCCAGGAAGCTCAGAGAGTCCCAAAGAAGTTGGACCCAAGGAAGAACACACCAAGGCACATCATAATTCCATTAGCCAAGATTAAAATGAAGGAGAGAATTCTAGAAGCAGCAAGGGATAAGGGGACAGTCACCTACAAAGGAGTTCCCATCAGACTGTCAGCTGATTTCTCAAAAGAGACCTTCCAGGCAAGGAGGGACTGGAAAGAGGTATTCCAAGTCATGAATGTCAAGGACCTAAATCCAAGATTGCTCTACCCAGGGAAGCTGTCATTTAGAATGGAAGGGAAGATAAAGTGCTTCTCAGATAAGGTCAAGTTAAAGGAGTTCATCATCACCAAGCCCTTATTATATGAAATGTTAAAGGGACTTATCTAAGAAAAAGAAGATAAAAAATATGACAGTAAAAAGACAGCAAACTCACAGATATTAACAACCACATCTAAAACAAAAGCAAATTAAGCAAACAATGGAACAGGAGCAGAAGCATAGAAATGGAGATTACGGGGAGGGTTAGCAACAGGGGAGTGGGAGGAGGAGAGAGGGGAAAAGGTACAGAGAATAAGTAGCATAGACGGTGGATAGAAAATAGACAGGGGGAGGGCAGGAATAGTTTGGGAAATGTAGAAGCTAAAGAACTTCTGGCACATGGACATGATCTAAAGGGGAGAAATGTGGGTGGGAGGGGTATACAGGATGGAAGGGAATGGTGGGGGAGAAATGGGACAACTGTAATAGCATAATCAATAAAATATATTTTTTTAAAAAGCTGGGACCTATCTGTGATATGAAAAATGATCACAAAATCAGATTCGAATAACACCTAAGCTATTCCCTGGGGCGGTGGTTCTCCAATGTGGTTCTCAAATGTGGTCCCCAAACAGCAGCAGCAGCATCACCTGGGAACTCATTACACATGCAAATAGTTGAGCCCACCCCAGGCCTCCTGAATTGGAGACTATGGGGATGGATTTTATCACTCTTCTTTAACAAATCCTCCAGGTAATCCTAATGATCATTCTAGCTTGAGAACTACTTCCTTGCTGATAATTTTTTTTATAACTACAGAAGTGCAGTATACTAATATTTATAGTGGGCCTACTATGTGTGGACCATCTATTTTGTTGATATCATTAACTTTTTTTACAATACCAGGTTTGCACTTCAAGATGTAGTTCTGCTAAAACACCTTTTATTCTACTTAAAGTTATTTTGGCTACAGCAGTCTTGAGTTTGCTATAGTATTTGACCAGGTGAAAATGGTATAGCTTGAGCCTACCACTCTCCAGGAGTGATTCCTTGCTTCTTGACACTGCTCTGTTGCATTGAAGTGATGCAAAATATATCGCCTTGAATCATAGATCTGAGCAGCTTGCTTATCTCTCCTACTGTGAGTTTTTACAAAGCATAGATACTGTTTTGTGTGCAAAGGCCTGCGCTCTGCTCCAGATAGTACCCTCCACGTATGACCCAAACAATTGATAAATGCCACTTGGATGGATGAATGAATGAATCTTACATTTATTACAGTACTATCTAGATTTAGGTTTTGTACTACACAGAGCAGGGATTAAAGAGAGTGTGTGTGTGCATGCGTGTGTGTGTGTGTGTGTCCGCAGTGCCATATCATTTACTTATATGGGAGAGAAGAGCAGAAATGATTAAGGGATTGGAGAACTATGCTTTTTTCTCTCCTCTTTTGTATTTTGGTACTATCCCACAAGCTGCTTCAGCCTGACTAGTGTTTTAAAGATGTGGACATTTATATGTGTGGGTTCACTTAGCTGCATAGATTCCAGAAGCTAGTAGTTTAATTCTGTCTCAAGTATAAAATCTGTGTGGTTGGAAGTATGGGCACAAACAGAGGCTGGCATGACCCTGACACATCACTTGCAGCTTTAGAAGTGCTCTGTTCAAGGACAAGGACATTGTTTTTCTTAAAAGTGGTCCCCTATGACATTGCTGTATTGGATTTTGGGATTAAGCTAAAAAACCATTAAGCTGTGACAAGAGGAAGAACCTGTTCCTGCTGTCCTCTCCAAATAGGCAAAGAAACCATTGTTTTGAGGAGAGAAGTGGCAAGGGTATAGCATTGTCACCACAGAGGTATCAGTGACCAAGAGTGAATGTGCAGGGCCTTCCACTAAGTGGAATGAATAAGTTTGAAGAAAAAAATGAAACAAAAGTCTCTTACGCTATATTCACCTTCCAGTTCTGGCTTTTTCTAGAAATGGAGGGTGGACCAGGAAACTGGTTATGTATTATTTCACATTTTTTTCATTGCAATTCTACACCTATTTCCATGGACATGAGATAGTAAAGCATCTGAGGTGAAACTGATTCCCCTGTTCTCCTCCTTGACTGAATGTTAGGAATTCTTAACGTATTCATTATGACAGACATTTGTCAGTCATTGTAAAATCCTCGTTCTGAAGGGATGTAAATTTCTTGAGGGTGGCAATAGGGTCCTCTATGGGTTAAAATGTTTAACTCTTGCTCATAAAGGAACTAATGGTATTGATGATATTGCAAATTATAACCCTATTAGATAGTTAAAGCAGATGTAGAGATGAGCAAAAACTGAAAAGAGTCTTTATTGATTTATAGCATAAGAAAATATTTTTGTAAAAGTGCTACTATTTATGCAACAGGAATGCTTACATGAGTGAAAATAAATGTCAGACAACGCAGTTTTCTACACTCTCCCAGTGTCCCATGGGGAGAGCTGTACTTTCAACAGCACTGATGTAGGACTTTGCTTTAAGATGTGACATCGTCTGTATCATATAACAGAAAAAAAATTCCTTAGTTACTAGATATAAAAGAAAGTTAGAATGTGTGGAAGAACTGGTTTATCATTGTGTTTTAACCATGCTTCTGACGGGGTCTGGGTGGCTACAGTATTGTTTGTAGTAGTTAAACAGGTGGAAGTAACCTAAATGTTCACCCATATGGATGGACTATATTGCGATGTATCTATACACAATGGAGTATTATGCAACCATTGAAATTTAGGACACATGTTAAATTAAGGAATTAACTCAACAAGATATTAAATGTAAAACACTAATTCAAAAGAAATTATGCACCCCCATGTTCATTGCAGCATTATTTACAATGGCCAAGATTTGGAAGCAGCCCAAGTGTCCATCAGTAGATGAGTGATAAAGAAGTTGTGGTACATTTACACAATGGAATACTACTTAGTGGTTAAAAACAAGGGAATCTTATCCTTTGAGACAGCATAGATGGACCTGGAAAGTGTTTCACATATGCTAAATGAAATAAGCTAGTCAGAGAAAGACAAACACCATATGGTGTCACTGATATGTGAAATCTAATGAACAAAACGAACTAACAAACAAGATAGTAACAAACTCATAGATAGAGACCAGGCTGATAGTTGTCAGGGGGAGAGGGGCTAGATAAAGGAGATGGAGGGATTGAGCAAAAGAAAAAATGAGAACAACTCATGGACATGGACAACAGTATGGTAATTGCCAGGGGGTAATGGGAATGAAGAGAAGCAGAGGAGGATATGGGGGCGATAAATGGTGGTGCACAGAGACTTGGCTTGGGGTGGTGAGCACACAGCACAGTGTGCAGATGCTGTGTTGTAAAATCATGGACCTGAAACGTTTATTATTTTTTTAACCAGTGTGACTTAAAATAATTCAGTAAAAAAAATTTAAGTAAGTAAAATGTGTAACTTTGAAAAAAGGTTACAAAATATCATTTATAATATAATCCATTTACATAAAAATGTACATTTCATATGTGTTCAATGAGATTAATGACAGTAGTTCACCAAAATATTTATGGTAATGATCTCTAGGTGGTCGGATGCAGATGATATTTATTCTCCTCTTAGACCTTTTTGTATTTTTTAATATTTACAAAAAGATGGTATCTTTTTAAATGATTAAAATGTAAAAAATGTAAAAGGGTAAAAATAATAGTTTATATGAGCTGTATCTCTTTTGCAGCTTCTCTTTCAAATTATGTTGTAATTTTTCCAATTCAATTTCACATTGGTACTCTGTGATTAGAAATATGTTTAAGTGATAGGTGACCTAATACAATAATTCTGTTTTTTTTAAAATTCACAATAGAAATAACTACATGCTTCAAAAACAAAAGCAAAAATAGAAGTGCACTAAAATTTTATGGTAAAAAAATTTATGGTAAAGTGCACTAAAACAGAGAATTAAAAATATAACAACAGGAATGTTGTAGTAGAGAGAGACATGAGTTAAGGTGCCTATAAAGGAAAAGATGTGAAATGCCTTGAAAGAAAACTAAGAATAAAATGAAAATACCGAGATAATCTGAGAAACCGAAGGAAAGGAGAAAGGACAGTGCAATGATACAACCTTAGAACACGTACTAGCATGAAGTACATGTTATAATAATATAAAAATAGTTTTCACATTACTGACCCCCAATGCAGTCCTAAGAATTCTGCAGATGAACCAACTGGGGATCACACTTTTTAATCCCCACTTGGTACATGAAAAATGACAACCCAGGAAAGGCAATGTCTTGCCATATGTCAGAAATTCGATATTGCAGCTGGAAAGCTCTTTACTTTTTATGTACAAGGCATCCTAAAATTCGTTATATCTAATCCTCAAAACAAATTCTGGGGAATGTCGCCCCATTTGGCAGATAAGGAAACTGAGTCTCACAGCTACAACGTAGCTTGCCCTGTACCCACATAGCTATTACGTAGAATTATCTGGACTTAAACTTAGACTTCTCACCCCTAAGTCCAGTATGTGCTTGTTTTTCTTTTTTCTTTTTAGCACTTTGGAGAATAAGTTGCAATAGAAAGGAAAAACATGAATAAAATAAGCACACCAATGTTGTAAGTTCAGTCTCTGGTCAGGGCACACACAAGAAGCAACCATAAATGCATGAATGGGTGGAACAACACACCAATGTCTGTCTCTCTCTCTCTCTCTCTCTCTCTCTCTCTCTCTCTCTCTGTCTCTCTCTCTGCATCCCCCTTTCTCTCTCTCTAAAAATAACCAATAAAATTTTTTCAATGATTACAAATAAAAATAAATAAATAAAATAAAGGGGTAGAGATAAAAACTACAAAAAAGAAAGAAAGAAAGAAAAAAGCTTTCCAAAATTAACAATCATTTGTTTAAACTTTCATTTGCATGAAATTACTATTTGAGGCTTGGGTAGTTTTTCCCAAGTCAAACATTAGTGAAACCCAGTAAATTCTGTCCCTTTTAATCTAAGTTGGACTTTTTTTTTTGAAGTTTTCAAGAGGTAAATAAAGTATTCTTTCCAAATCATTTACAGTTTTTATGGGAAAATATTAAAAATCATGCAAGAGAGACAGGATTATTGCCCTGATTTATAAACAGTACAGAATTCAGAGTGTTTTTCATTGCTGTCAAAAGCAGTGCTGAACTTTTAATGCAACTTGATGCCAGTTCTCATTGTGACTTTCCTCTCGTTTCTGTGGTAACAAACTTTAAAGCAATCAGTACTACATAAAACCTTTTTTGCATTGAAACAGGCAAGGAAAAAAAAAATCTGACTCAGTATGCCTGAGAAACACACTTAGTAGAAGCTGAAGAAATGTTTATTGAACGAAGGGGTGAAATAAAAATAGTTTTAGCCAAACAATTGCATGCTAATCAGATGTGGTGCTAAAATTTGCATATGCAAACATCTTCATGGGACAGAACAAACTTTAGCAAAACTGTAAGGTGTAGGGTTGTTTTTGCTTCACTTTAGATCCAGATTGTAGCACAAAGAGAGCTAAGTCGAAGGCTTAAATAGCTTAATTGTGCAGCAAGTCAGAAGCTAAAGGGTCAGAGTAATGTTAAGTAAATGAAGCTGTTTTGGAGAAAACCTGTAATGCTGCATTCCAGGTCCCCTAAGGCACAGTGCCATTTTTGTGTGTGTGAAATCAGTTTAAGGCCAAATGCTAGTGTTTGCTGACTTCCAGAGCTTCCTGACATTTCCAGTTTTGCAAAGCAACATTGCCAAGGACTTGATACCTAAATCTGGTGGGCTTCTGAGATTTTGCTTGGGACGTATTTAAATATATGTTGCTTTATTGCTTTTAGCTCATAAGCTGGCCTGTTTTCTAAAACTTTTAGGTTGAGGCAGTTGAGCATTTACATTTTAAAAAATGTCTGAAAATTCTGATCCAAGTAAGGTGGGTACCTTCGTGAAGTCATGGAAGCCTTGTAATGTGGAAGAGAAGGATAGTATCTAGATGTGTGGACCAAGAGGTTTATATATATGACCAACTCATTCAACAAATATTTGAGTCCCTACTATGTGCCAGACTCTGTAGTAGGCGCACAGTAAATAAATAAACAAAAATCCTGCTCTCGTGGAGCTTACATTGTAGTGGAGAAAACAAAACATAAGCAAACAAAAGTAAAATAAAAAGAATACAGTGGAGAAGAAGTCAATTTTAAATAGAAAAGCCATAAAAGCCTCACGGAGAAGGTGGCATCTGAACAAAGACCTGAGGAGGTGTAGGGGAGCGCCAAGCAGATGTCATGTGGAAAAGCATTCCAGGCAGGCTGAACGAAACCACAAAGGTTCTGACACAGGAGCGTCCCTGACATGTTCCTGGAATAGCAAGGTGACCAGTCCGGCTGGAGCAATACGTAACAGAGACAGAAATGAGACTGATGTCAAAGAAGTAACGGGATCTGAGGAGGCAGGAGGCAGATGGCAGGAGGTCCTTGTCCATTGAAAGGACTTAAGCTTTTGTTCTGAATGAGGTGGGAATTCACTGGAGAGTTTTAAGCAGAGAAATGGAATACTTTGACTTAGTTGCAATGGATCATTCTGGCTGTTGTGCTTTAAAAAAATTGAAGTGAGAAAGGACAGAGAAAAAGGAGATTTTATAGAAGTCTGTTGTATTAATCCAAATAAATGATCGTGCCTTGGAAAAGGCTAGTGGTGTCAGAAGTGGTGCAATTTGTTAGTTTCAGGATGTCTGGTAGGGACACCTGTGCTTTTAATGGATTGAATGTGAGGTGGGAAGGAGGAATCAACAGTTATACCAAGGTTTTTCACTGGAGCAACTGGAAAGACGGGGCCACTCTCCATTAAAAAGGAGACTGTGAAGGATCAAGTTCAGGGAATAGATCAAGAGCTCGGTTTGGATCATGATAAACAGTCTTAAGCACCTAAGCAGAGATGTCATTGGCAGATATGACTTGAGAGTTCAGAGGAGATGTCTTGGTTAGAGATACACATTTGACAGTCATTAACAACTAGAATCATAGATATTATTTAATGCTGTGAGGCTCCGTGAGAGGTCTATGAGCTGTGCTCTGGGACTGCCAGCATTTCAAAGTCAAGGAGATAGGAAGGAAACCCCAAAGGAGACTAGAAGGAGTGGCAAGTGATGGAGGAGGACAGATTGGAAGCCAAATGAAGAACATGTTACACGAATTTATCAGGACATGCCAAAGTGAGTAAAGGAAATAGAAGGAGATATTCAGGCAGTCCCTTTGGTAGCAGCCACATTAATGCCTTCACCGAGGCTGAACGGAGAGCTGAAGAGTATGTATTCATGGCACCGGCTGCCCTAGAGAGCTCACCACGTTCACTGAATCAGAGACACTTTGTTAAACACCTGAAAGGAAATCTAGTCAATCCACCTGATACAAAACTCCCATCATGAATTTATTCAGTGACTTTTCTTAATGATCTTCAATAAGAAGGACTTTAAATTTCTAAAAACAATTTATGCAACTTTGATTCCTCTAATTAGCAGCTTCAATAAAAGTGATCAAGTCACTACTATGATCCATATATGAAGTGGATTATGTTGCCAACATTGTGTTGATTCATAACTTCGAGTATGTTTCTTCGTGTTCAGAGATTCATCTCAATCCAAATATGCATTCATTCAGCCAATCCGGCATTTGCTTGCTTTCTTTACATACTAATTGTCCTCCAGAGTCAGGCTTTTGATTTTTCAAATGTTTGGTTCTCAGAAGCTACAAGAGAGAAAATATATTTAGTTACATTTTAAGATGTATGCTTAATGATGCTCTGGTAGAGGGAGAAATACAAAATTAAATAAAGACATCCAAGTACCATCATAGCATCAACCTTTATTATAAACAGAAATCCTAGAGAGCAGAGATGGCATCCTGCAGGTTCTACATGTATGTGCCTGTCCCCATAAGAGGAAACCATCTCCATGTTAGCAGAGTTATAGTAAAATCACATTTCAAATGGCTTCAACAGGTGGCATATGCAGAATCCCTTGTCCTAAAGGAGAAACTGCTGAGTTGTTCAGAACAGCACATAAAAATAACAAATGGGATGAATAAGCAAGCATAGCCAGGACCAGAGAGGTGTGAAAAGACTCAGATTTGTGCTGCTCCCCCGACAACACACAGTGGGGGTACCTCCCACCATGCTGGAGGGACAGCCCTTCCATAATTGGATTCAAGTCACAGTCCCAGCTTGGAGTGTGAGTAGCTGAAAACAGCCACTGGAGGAACTGAGCCCACAGGGAGGGCAGAACAGTCAGTGCTTGCCTTCTCTCTGCCTATCAGGGCTCACCCCTACACAGAGTTCCTCTTCCTGCCTCTGAGCAGCACTGGGCAGTTGACAATGCACCTGGACTGGGAAGTGCAAATCAGCACCTCGTGTGGTTAGCAGTAGGTAATTACATTTCACCTGTTTAATTAAGTTTCACTTTCTGGTGCCTTAGGGAAACTGTAGAAAAGGTGGGTTTAGGGTTTTTTTTTGTTGTTGTTGTTGTTGTTATTGTTTTTCCTGATGCCTTTTTTCTTTTTTCCCCTAGCTAGAAACTGAGCAATTCCACATTGTGTTAAAATGGATATGCATATTTGTGTTGGCTGAATTAAATATCTATAGTTATGTATTTCTTCTCTTTTGTCTATTTGTGCCACAATCTTAATTTGTGAGACAGAAATTTCATTTAATAAAGACATAATTTTTCTATTGTCTTAGGGCTTAATCAGCTCATTCTCCATCAGAATACTTTTCTGTACTTCAGTCATTAGCTCAGCCCTGACTGATTCCATTATTGTTTTTTACCATTTTCTTTAAATACTGTGTATTTTTCATGAAAGTCCAAGTAGCTGATAAATTTGCTACATTTGCAAGGAACTCTCCTGCCTTTTTTTGCTGGGTTTTGCACATACACAAAATTGTGCATTAGAAATACTATGCCCTTTCTCAGAAGGTGCATGCCTGCTCATTCATTTCCTTAAAAAATCATCTGTGTACCTACTATGTGCAAGAATGTATGATGTGCTCGATAAAAGATTTGCTTTTCAATAAACTTATGGTTTAGTAAGCCTCAAATATTTCTATTTATATGCCTTGAATATTCCATCACAAAGGAGCCTCACTATTACACACATCCATGAGTATTATATCCATTGAGGCATCTCCTTGGAGCATACTTAATCACAGAAGAGTGAAAGGAAACCCAGAGGAAGTGCATCTTGCCACTAAGCACCTAGATATTAACATGTCAATCAGTATTTACCTTCTATCTGTAAGGCCAAGCCAGCATTTGAAGGTAGACTTTTGAGATGCATGTTATTAGAAAGAGATGTGGTCAATTTTGCTTTCTCAGTGAAGCTCAAAATGACACCAATATATTGCTCTTTAAAGACTGCCACTTCTTAAAAGTCCAGCTTAGTAGTGATGTAGGAAGAACTGTCTTCACTGCTGAGTCATCCTGCTCCTTTCCTTTTGAATATGGTTTCCACTCTGCAGACTTCAGTGCTGTGAGCTACATCATAAACTATATTCTAGTTATTCCCTTAAAAGATTATACAACTTGCAGGAGTAATCAATAGGGAAAACATCATTTGTTTTTTCATCACACTTCCGGCCCCTGCCTACTATCTCTACCAAGCACTGAGGCTGGAAAAGGGCCTCCACTTTTCTGTCCATTTGATGGACTGAAACACTCTTCACTGAGCATGCTCAGTCTGGCAATTTCTTGAGCTCTTCTCTAGTTTGTCCTCCTCTGTAGCAGTCTTTACCAAATTCCTAAGAAAAGTAAGCTGACACTTCATGTTCTGTGCACTCAAGAGTAAATAATGCAGTTTGTTTTTATAGCAATTGGAATGCACTGGTTTCCTTAGGTTAATATTATAACCTCAGTAATGTTGTCCTTGATATCTGCTAACTTTTTGAAAGCCAGAGGGTCTTGCTCTTTAGAAATCCTCTCCTGACAGAATGTTGTATGTTCTGTGACTGAAAGATATTTAGTGTGTTAAATATGTCAGTGATATGTACTACTTTCAATCTTTTCAGAAGCATCTTAAGTTTAGCATGACAACTCTTACTTTATAACAACATCTAGTACAATTTCTAATGCTTCATTTGCAGACCGTCCTTTATTAACTTATAAGACATAATTCAAAACCTCAGCAAAGTGGACTGGATGGGGAGAGATTCCAAAATAGAGAAAATAAAGCTGAGGGAAATTGAAATGGCTTGCCCAGTGTGACTAAGAAGGTCAGGAATAGACTCTGACTCCTAATAGAGCACATTTTTGTGTGGGTGGCACAAAAGAACGGGACATGTTAACAATCAGAAAGAGCTCAAGTTCAGCCATAAAGCATATTTGTATATACTCTTGCATATTGTGTTCTCATGAGTTATTTTTGCCTCATTCGGTTCCAGTGCACATTCTTGCCAGAGGTAGGTATTAGTTTGGACATCATTTTTGTTCCAGCAGCATGCAGGAGTCAGAGTTTCCAAATACTGAACTGAGGAGAGGGTCTGGGTGGGATAAAGCATGAACTGATGGGCTCCACACCTTGTGACCCGTTCTACAACAGCCGGCAACATCTTGGTTTGTGAGAGGGCTTAACAAAGCTTGTGGACCTGTGAACTCTGCATCGGACCAAGCACCCCACCAGTTTACCTGGGGATGGATAGTCACCAAGGCAAATGTGGGCGAATGCAGGGTGACAGCCCAGGCAGGAGACTCAGACATGCTTGGCCACAGCTTAGATGATAAAATCTGGGAAAGTGATCCCATCCTTATTTGAATTTTAACTATAACTAACATTTTTTTCAGAGAGATTTCCACATATTACCTCAGTTTTTCCTCACCAAAGCCCCAAGAAGGAGGTATTTTAATACCCTAAGGTTGCAGATCTTTTATGAGGGCACAAACAGGCTCAGGGAGATCATGACATGCTTAGGGTTACACAGCTAGAAATGAAGGATGGCAGGACGCATACTCAGGTCTCTCAACTTCAAACTGGGTGCCTGTCTAATGATACCAACTGCTTTGACTACTTGGGGAGATAGTCCTTGTGGGCACACCAACATCCTTCCACAGCACAGAGCCACAGTACACAGTGAAAGGAATTCCCCTTGTGCTTAGGTGTGTATAACATGTCAGGACCCCAATCCACCTTTCCTTTCTTTCAGAACTACCTTAGCTCTCCCTTTAAGTGGATGCAGGTTATCAGTGTGGAGTCACCAGCCCCGTAGCTACTCATCCTTCCTTCGGTGTGAGCATCAGACTTCCTTTTAAGGTGCTATGTATGACTCATTAACAGTTTGATTTTTTGTAAGATATATGAACATTTTTTGATTGAGAAACATTTTAGAAATGCCAAACATGTTATTGTGATAAAATAGCAATGACTAATATTGCTGTTAAATTGTTTTTAATTCAATGTGTTTGTTTAGATTTGTTTTGCCTTTTAAATGGCCTTTTTGGCTTTCAAACACTGCAAACAACATTAGTCTCTCTTAACTGATCTTGTTCCTACTTTTCACAGCCATGGGAAGTATATTCAAAACATACCTGAATTTGACATGGTATTTTGGCCAGCATTTTTACTAATCTGTATTAAAAGAAAAGCTGAATAGATCACAGTTGATTAAAGAAGTGATAGTACAATTAATCTTGGGGTGAATAAAGTACTCTTGAGAAATAAATTGAGAAGTAAAATGTGGCTATTATAATACCATGGTATTATACCACTCGGCCTAATCAAATACATAAACTAGAATTGAAATTCCTACACTGTCTTTTAAATTCCTAGGAAGAAGTTTGTTATTAGACAACATTCTGATTACTCCTATTAAACTTAGCCAAATAGAATTCAATAAACTCATGAATGCAAAGTAAATGCAAATTCCTTGGTTTAGTAATGGATGATAAGATTGAAAAGCCAGAAAATGCAGAAAGGTGAGATTATAGTAAAGGCATAATAAAAGTATGGCCCTGGTAACCAGTTGATCTAAAAACTAGCCATTTCTTGGGTAGCAAATGAAATTGAGCATTAACATAAGGATTAAAAAATGGATTGACTTTAAAAAAAAACACACAAATGGTGACTGGAAGGGAAAAACAAAAACAAGCAAAATGAGTAGTAATCAAGATCCTGGTTGACGTTTTTACACTGATTTCTATGAATTTTATTTATGCAGTAAATAGTGCTAATTGACAGATAAGTTAAATCTATTTTTGAGAACATTATAAATTACCTTGAATCAACACCTTTAGAAAAATAAAGAACTGGATTTGTGATTGAACTCTCTTTTATCATAACAGCTACTATATAATTTTTAATCTACTCAGGTTCAATTTCTTTTTTTCAAGATGTTATTTATTTTTAGAGAGAGGGGAGGGGAAGGAGAAAGAGAGAGGAAACATCGATGTGGGAGAGAAACGTTGATTGGTTGCCTCCCATATACTGCTCAACCAGGGACGGAACCTGCAACCCAGGCATGTGCCCTGACCGGCAACCGAACTGGTGACTTTTTGCTTTGTGGAATGATGTCCAACCAACCGACCCACACCAATCAGGGCTCAAGTTCAATTTCATACTTTTAGTAAGAATTATTTCCAGAAGAGTGGTACTCAAACTTGTATACATGTCAAGATGTCCCAGGATGTTTATGGGATAATGCAGCTTTCTGTGTTCCACCCTCAGATGTTCTGGTTCCATAGATACTGGGTGGGACCTAGCAAAATGCAAGGACTTCGTATCACCTTTTGAAAATGCTAGCATAGAGAACAATAAGCCAGGAGGTAAATGCTCTTTGGGTTAGAAAATGCCATTGATTTTTATAAACTCTGACTATCAAATATAAATTTTAGAAATGAAAATTTTTATTTATGGTGAGATATTATACATATGTCATAATACATGTTAGTGAAAAAAAGAATTATAAAACTGTCAATGGTTGAATAACTTCATCGCTTACATCAAACTTCTTAATACACGGAGCTGAAAGAATTACCTAATCAGACTCTTCATTTTATTTTATTTATGTATTTTTTAAGATTGTATTTATTTATTTTTTAGAGAGAAGGGAAGGAAGGGAGAGAATCATGGGCATGAAACATGGATGTGCAGGCATACATCCATCATTGCCCCCGCACACATCCCCCACCCCACCCCAACCAGGGACCTGGCCTGAAACCCAGGCATGTGCCTGATCAGGAACCAAACCGGTGACCCTCTGGTTCTCAGGCCGGCACCCAATCCGCTGAGCCCAACTCTTCATTTTATAGATGAGTAATGAGGCTTTGGAAGAGTTGCAGTAGCATACAATGTCATGTAGCTTGCTAGTGACCAATCAAGATCATTTTACTCTTTTTATTCATTTTATTGAATTTCTTTTAAAATTCTCTGAAAATGGTCCAGTACGATAAAAAGGATGGAGGGTAAGCCAAGTATCCCATTAGCTTATACCTTTGCCTTAAACACAAAAATAAGGTTAGAGACTTGTAAAGTAACTCCATGGTTGTGACTGTAAGATGTCTTGTCTTTCATCTAAATAAATGTCATGAACCAGCGTATGGAGTAACAATGCTAAATTGTTGTGGGCATAATATTTGAAAAAAATTGTGAAGCTCAAGGATATGCTAAATTGTTATGTTCCAAAAAAATATTTAGTTTTGGTTGGATTTTTCAAAACTGCCCTCTCCCCAAAGAAGCTTTCTTAGAATAAATAGCTTCTTATTTGATCTGCTTCCTTAGACAAATCAATTACAATATTGTGGGGGGAAAGGGGACTGCAGATAACAGAAAACTGACCATGTTTGAAACAAACAGATTTTAACCCCATGTTATATTATTTCTGGAGCTATATTATGAATGGTATCAGTGACTCAGTATCATGGTTCAGGGTCAGTATCTCTGTCATTCTCTTGTCTTTCTCTCCCAGTCTCAAACTCCAGGTGTCACACTGCATTCAGAGCAGGATGAAGGGAGGAGTAGGGCCAGCAAAGATGTGCCCTTATCAGGAAAGCTGACTGTTGCCCAAAAGCACACCCTCCTCCAGCACACCTCTAGCTCACTGGCCGGAACTATGCCAAGCCTCTCCTCCATTCCAAGAACAAGGGAAGCTGAGAAAAGAAATATTTAGCTTTACTTTCTAAGAAAGGAGATAGGCAAAGGAGAAGACAACTGAGGACGGATGTATGAGAGTGTCCGCCACACTCTCTTTCCTCCAAGAATCTCCTCTTCAGTTATCCCTGTGCCAGCTGAGTACAGACTGGGTCTCATGGGGCATCTCTAGTTTCTGACATTCTCTTTTCTTTCTAATTCTTTTCTACCACTTCTAGACTCTGCCACTTTGCCTCTCCCCCTCTCCCCCTCCCCCATACACCACACAGAGTGACCCCAAGCCAGGCATACCATATCTCATTGGAACCTGTGTTGTCAGAGGCATCCCTTAACTGACTGGCCTTCAAGAATGTGACACATGTGTCTCTAGGATTACAGAACGTCTTGTCAAATAAGCTTTCTCTGTGGATGTCCAGCAACCTGCCTTCCTGCTTCTTTCAAAGAATGATGGAATTCGAACATGACATCCTGATGTTTTTTTAAAGAAAAATCAAAAGTCGGTATCTTGAAAGCAGGCACTAAGGCTTTTCTTCAGATAACCTTTATCTTGAACCATAAAAAGATGACAGACACCTTCTGTCGGACTCAGCCCAGTCATTCATGTTGAGATTGTTCAGAAAAAAAGTGCCAACACCTTTACTGAGACAAGTCAAGGTCTTCCAAGCAGGAAACTGGTTTGAGGACAATACACTCGCTGGCAGCTACCCTCTGCGTCCATTGGAGATCAGCTTTCTCTTTGACTTCTGACTTTTTGTTTGTGTTGGGGATCCTATGACTCATGGTTTGCTTTTCCAGCCTGATTGAGTTTGAAGGAACCTCTGAATTGTTGCATAAAATGGATTTTGCAAGCAGTTGTCTTCAGCATACCCACAGGAGAAAGGCAGACAGTTCATAAGTGGAAATTCTAGACAAACAACTGAAGCTAAAGACACCTCTGTGTGTAAATGCTTCCAGATGGAACAAGTTTTTCACTTTACTCTCTACAGTTTTCATTTTAAAGGGTTATGGAGATGGAAGCATAGGAGCAAAGTGCATTACAATCGTTTGCCCTGCTTTCCTTCCAAGTGAGGCTGACTTACAGTTACAAGGGGAAAACACTGTCTAAAAAATAAATTTTAATCAGTTCCCTGTAGTCTATCAACACATGCTTTTCAGAAGAAGAAGAAAAAAAGAAACATCTGAGGAAAACAGGGCTGAGTTTGTGTAACATCTTGAAGGGGGCCAGTCTCCTCAGAAAATTAAAAAGACATGTGGGTAGCCGTTAGGAAGAGTCTGTGGTTGTTCAGTAGAGTAACATAAAGGAGGAACTTCAGATACAAGTTTAAAACAACACTCTGCAATTCTTCAGACCACAGGTTGTCAGGATTGTTTTCACCCTTTGGAAGGGTTCTAAAAGGAGTTACAAATTGTTTGTCTGTCTGTCTGTCTGATTGTTTATTTGTTTGTTTGTTTGTTTTTAATCACTGGGCCATCAAAAAAATGCCATTTGGCCTGTGAAATATTCTTTGTTCCCACTGAGCAAGTTCTCCGCCTGTTTCCTACCAATCATCTTCCCCTCCTTCTACAGCTTCCTGTACAAAAGGCTAGGATATCAACAACATCTGCCTGAAGCAAAAACACATGCATTTCAACCCAGTAAATGAAAAGAAACAAAAGTCTGAGCACACCACGTTGCTCTTATTCTCACTGGCTGCCACCCATTAGTCCTCTCCTTGTTGTTATGATTTCTTTTAAGGCCCTAGGCAGATGGCCTCAGTTCATGGGTGATTTAGAATCTGCTGATAGTGGCTGGAATGCGGCATGGACAATCTTTTAAACTGAAGGTGTAAACTCACTGGGTTAGACCACTGTATTCTTGAGCTTAGATGTTTACTCAGTAAATGGTGCTGGTCAGGGATGGTGCCTGGGCCATTGCCTATCTGTGTGCAGGGGGTGAGCAGGAACCGAACTTCCCTCTTCGGAGACAGCCTCTGCAAATCAGAGCTAATGGGACCCTAACAAGAATGTTCACCAACCAGCTTTTCTGTGCCAGAGCAGAGAATAACAACAGGATGTGGGTTTTAAACACGTGTAAGACTGCAAGCTGTCTCTTTCAGTTTCATTCTTTTTAAGACACTACAAAATAAATATATTTTATAGATTTGAAGCAAACATATTTTTTTCTTGCTACTTATATATTTTGGTCATAGTTTTATCCCATTTTAGGACTGGATTTCATTCACATTTGTACAAGCCACTCAGGTAACTGAGCTAGTACCAACATATGTGTAATTGGGACAATGTGTAAATGAAAACACGCGATACATATGAAGTAGGCGGGTTATGGTGTGCACTACAGAAGTTTCACTTTCTCTAAGTGTGGAAATAGATTCTGTTCATCACCCACTAAGGTTGTTCCTAAAGCTACCCCACTGTTCTACTCTGGGTCAGTTGATAGTTTTAATGAACAGGACCCAGAGATGTCAAAAGCCACAAGCATGCCATTGTAAAAATTAAAGACATTTAGCACTAAGTTAATTTCTTTAAAAAGAAGTTGAGACATTTGAGCAGGCCATAAAATCAGGACCAAATAATCAAATCTTCACACACTTTTACAGAGAATGTAGACATGGAAAAAATGAGAGGTAATGACATTCATTCTTTGTATTTTCTCTCACTCCAGTCTCCGCCCTCTCTTCGCCATCCCCTTCACTCCACATTCGAATCCATTCTTTTCCTCTCTATTGTTACTGGCTATCTTTCTGATTTCCGACTGTCTCTTCTTCTCTTTTTACTGTGCCTTCTCCTTTTCCCATCACGCCCAGGATATGGATTGAAGAGAGAAGAGAACAGAATGGTCAGGATTGGAGAGCAGAGAAATCTTGTAGGTTTGCTTCTTCTTTTCATCTCAAGTTTTGAGTTGTCCTTGCACTTGAACTATGCAGATGATAAAAAGGGGGTTGCTGTTTCAATTCATATTGTCCTGAAACTCCAGGACTCTTTTCTAGTTTTTTTTTTTTCCCATAATGAAGACTTTGTTGGATTGTAGACTCTGTAATTATGCTCACTGAACAAATACCTTGAAAGGAAAGCAATTACAAGTCTTGTATCAAAGATTCAATTTGATATGTATTTACTAAATGCCTAAGATGCCTATACATTTTGTTTATTTCTTATAATAACAAGATGCAGTGAGTTCATATTCTGTGCCAGTACTGTGTGCCATGCTGAAAATCCAAAGTTAACCAAGTCACAAGATTCCTACCCTTGAGAATTTAGTCTCGTGGAGGAGAAAGGAATATGAAAAGATCAGTTGCAGGGTGATGAGAGTGTTCTAAAAACACAAAGAACTGTGACTTCAGAAGATAATTCAAACTAATATCTCCTGCTTCTTGGAATAGATGGCTGCAGGAAATTTGGCAGTAAAACAAAGTTTATATAAATTGAAACATTTTCCTACAGCTTCACTATAAAATTAGAAACATTTTCCCACAGAAAAGCCTCCCAACATGCTAAATGTGAAACTTGAGATCACAGAAAATACTCTACGGTGTCTATATCTGGCCTGCTGAAAGTTGCATTTTTACAAGGTAATCCCTGCTTTCATTTGTACTTCCCATCCTGCCACTCACGGTTTTCCTCTTGCAGTACTTGCGTATTTCTGGGACTGCCACCATCCTGGGACTGGCAATATTTCTTTCTTTCTCCTGGGATAGCCTCTGTCTTTGCACTCAGCCACTCGAGCTCAGTGTTCCCTCTTTCTTTTGTTGAGATATTTATGGCATCTAGCAGAGTCAAACAAGATGTGTAGCCTGACATGCTTAGGTGGTTTCAGATGTGTGAGATGAGTGACTGCCTACCTTCCTCTATCGATCTCAAGAATTAACATAATTTTTACTTATTATAAAATTAATGTATTCTATATTTATTCACCCAGTTAATAAATATTTATTGACTACTTACCGTATACAATCAGAAACACAGTTCTCATGAGCTTACTATGTAGCATGGAAAACCCTCATTCAACAGTTATTTGTGATTGTAAGTGCTTCAGAGGACAAAGTTTCTATGAATACACCTATAGACGAAATTTACTTTGGAAGATATGAAAAGGTCAGGAAAGGTTTCCTTGATGAGGTGATATTTAAGCTGAGATAGAGGGATGAGTAGGAGGTTCCTCCAGACACAGGGAAGAGCAGAGGTTTGGGGGCAGGAAGAAACACGGTGACTTTGAGGGACTTAGCGCTGGGTGTGGCCACAGCGAGGAGAGCCGAAAGGAGAGTGCAATGGGGAGGAATGGGATCATCAGACTCTTGGGCTCTCACATCAGATTTCCTGAGTTAGAATCCTGGTCCCACAGCTGTATTGGTTAGGAATATTTTTGGCTTCAAATAACAGAAAGACTGCCTTGTTGAGATTAACATATAAAGTATAATAATATATGGTCCTCATGAAACAAAAAGGCTGAAAATAGGCAGCCCAGGGTAGGTGCGGGGCTCCATGGGTGCATCACAGGTCCAGGCTCTTTCTGTCTCGTCCTCTGCATTCCTAACCCATGGCTTTGTCACTTCTGGTCTCGGAGTGGCTCCAGGCCTGATGGCCCTGTTGGAGGCAGGAGGAACAAAAATGATGTGCAATGCCAGGTCCTTTCATCAGAAAAGTTAAAACCTTCTCAGAAATCCTCTGGCAGACTTTTACCTATGTGTCATTGGCCAGAACACAACTAAAGCAGGGAAAGTGAGGATGAAGGTTTTCCAGCTCTGATCATGGAGGTAGCCAACTGAAAGGGGATTGGAATGTATATCGATTTCTTCAGTAAAGAGTCTGACACAGCCACTGTCTCTCTAGCTTTCTTTATGATCTTTGGCACGTAACTCAACTTCTCCAGTTCCTTGTCTGAAATATGGGGACAATAAGAGTCTCCACCTCAAAGGGTCGTTATGAGGTTAATGGAAAGAATTTCTGTGCCCTTACATAGTCCTTCAGTCAATGCACACTCAGACTTTAGGCTTGACTGATATGCAGCAAGCAGATCATGAAGAGCTTTGTAAGTCATGTTGATAATTTGGTGTTCCTCATTAGCACAATGAGAAGGCATTAAATGATTTTAAGCAAGGAGGCAGCCTGATCATAGTTGTGTTTTCCAAAGAGCCTTTGACTTACCCTCTCACAGATACAATCCATTTTGTTACATTGCAGAATTTCAGCACAATGCTTTGCTCACCTGTCTTGGCTCTCAGATAACTTTTTAATTCTTTTTTTGAGGGGGTGGGGGGGGACAGTCTATGTTGTTTGAGATGTGTGAAATTAGAATCAAATACAGGTGTTTGAATTCCTTTGATTTTTTTAAAGGAGTTTTTTACTTAGGGCAATTCCATGCCAGAATATATTTTTTTCAGGATTTTCAAATCCATTTGGCTGATGGTGCATCTACAGGATAGGAAGAACATACTGCAAAGATTCTACTTTGCTTACTTGAACTACTGCCCTACTATTAAGGGCCATAGCAAACTTACATGTTTAAAAAAAAAAGAAAAAAAGAGCTGCAGCATTCCTTTCACACTCCCACTCGCCCCTGAGGTTCTTCCACTTCCTTCCTATGGCTTTTTTTAGAAGCCAGTGTGTTTTTCTCACGTCCGGCAACAAAGGATGTTTTGTGCTGCTACTGAGGTTTGTGTGTGTGACTTACTTTAGAACTCTTTCTAGAAAGTGTTATTACTATTTGCATAGATTTAGTAGAA
Organism: Anoura caudifer; assembly: GCA_004027475.1. NCBI lineage: Eukaryota > Metazoa > Chordata > Mammalia > Chiroptera > Phyllostomidae > Anoura > Anoura caudifer. Next base: position 180,432 of record PVKU01001557.1, read on the forward strand.
ATTCATCTTGGCTACTTTTGTGTTTTGTATGTGGACTTACCACTATTTAACTTCAATTAAATTATCCCTGTGTGTTTTAAAATAACCTTCATAGGACATATCAAAATTCCCTCAGAAGTCCCACATAAGTTCTTATCTTTGAAAAAAAAAAGTTTAAGCATCTTTGAGTGTACTGTGCTTAAGCCTATAGACCTGGTTAAAGAGTATTGCCTCTTCCTTAACTATGTCTCATAGCGCCTTCGTCAGAGGGGGACTTGGAGGCTATCAACACATTGTGTTCCTTTTCAGAGGGAAGTATATGCAACAGCCACAATGCCCCAGGATGGAGCTATTGGATGCCTTGACATTAGGTGCTGCCATTTCATTGTAATTCTCTGAGCAATGAGACAAGGTGAAATAAACAGAACTCAGATGGCTAAGAATTGTGCCATAAATCCTGTGAGAAAATTTACCTTTCCACTGTCAGACAACATAAATTATTGAAAACATATGCTGGAATGGCTTTACCTTTTCTTGAGGAGAAATAGGGGTTACACCCCAGGCTTTCTTTCTCAAGCAGGAGAAAGATGCTCAATGAGCCTCTGAAGATTTTAGACACATATTGGGGGCCAGCGTCTGTCTGTGTGCTGCCAGCAGAAAAATCCCAGCAACTGAAGTTAGAATGAGGGAGCACTCCTTTGAATACAGAAGTAACAAGCTGATCTGCTTCATAAACAGCATTGTATTAGAGATATTCTATCTGCCCTTAGTAAGTGACAAGCCCCTAATGAAGATTTCCATTCCATGTGGATTTTGATTTCTCTTCTGTTGTAGTTAGGGAGCTTGGATTCTAAAATCAATTTAATGTTTGAATTCCTGGGGATTTGTCATGTTAGATCAGCGCATCTCAGGTGACTTTCAATAGTTATTTTAGCATTGCTTTTCCTCGAGTGTGGTAAATCAAAGGAAGATTCAGCAAATCAAAGTCGGTTTTCCTTGGCATTTTCTGTGAAACAAAGGGAAGCTGTGGTGTTGATGGGTTTTTGGGTTTTTTTGTTCATCCTCACATGAGATGCAAAGTCACTCTTTGTGTGGGTTTCTCTGAGTATCTATTATAGGCAGAACCTTTGGTATTTCTGTGCTTGGAGGATTATGCAAAATAGTGTTAAGGAACAGCAGTAGACTTTGAGGAACTAAATATTTGTTTAAAGAGGCAAGATACTGTAGTGGGAGTTATGAGAGTGGGAGTGTGGTATTGTGAGAACCCAGGCTTTCGTTTTCAGTACTTAATAAATTTTGGTGACTTCATTATCAATTGCATATGTCTGTGTCTGCATTTGCCGTGTGTGTGTGTGATAAGAGAGGCAGAGGGATTCCCCAACAACATGAGAAACACAATTTTGTGGATCAAAGTATATAGAAAAGAATGGATATTAGCCAGGTCATACATCTAGGAGAATTCTTGCTATACTATCTGGTGTTTAAATGGTTTGTTTTGTCCATATTTGTAGGGCTGGTTTTTTCATTGCTGCTTCTTTAATATTTTCAACTGTGGGTGGAACCTCTAATACCTCATAAAGCAGAGGGCTAATCTCTGCTGAGTCATCCTATCACCATAGAAGGCTAAAGCACACCTGGCTTTTGGACTTGACTAGAAACCAAATTGATAAAAATAATGCAGACATTTCCAATTTATAAACAATTTATATTCCAAAAGTTCAATTATAAAGCAAGAATATGGATCTTTTAATACTTTCCCATAAAAATAATGTTATGATTATTAAAATGTAGGCCTGTCTATCTAATTATCCCAGTATCTTGCAGGAAAAAAAACAGTGTAGACTGCCAATCACCAGGTATGAATCGTGGTGTGTTTTCTGAAGTCTCGTTAGAGGGATCAGAAACATCCCCCACCACCTACTCCCCACCCCCACCCTGGTCCATGAAAATCCTGAGGGTGATGGGGTTGAGGTGACTGCTTCGCACCTGTCCCCTACTACCTGTAGTTTACGAAAGAGTTTTGATGACACAGTTTTTATTGGGCAACTTCAACTTCAATTTTTCTGAGCAAGTTAATGGCAGAAGAGAAAAAAGGGTGAGGTGAAAATAACATCATTATATATATATATATATATATATGATTTGACTTTGATGATAGTGATAGAAAATTGTTAAAACATTTTACATTTGTTTCATTGTTTCCTCCCCTTCCTCCACCCCACTCCACTCCACTCCACAAATGAACCAGGGCCCTGGTCCTAGGCAGTAATTCCGGTCGATTCTATTAGAGTTCTTCTGGCACAAGCCCCTGGTATGAAATTAAGAGGGCTTTCAGATGAGACATTCCTCAAATCCCCCTTTTAAAAAGGCAATATTATGAGAGTTTGTTATGTCATCACCAAATGAGTCACCATTGATTTTGAATTAAGTTAGATTTAATTGTTTTGCCAGGCCACAAAGCCTCCCTCACTGTTGAATCTGTATGCAAAGGCAGCCTGGCTGAGAAATCAAACACTTTACCATGTAAGATATGTCCATTACTTAATGCTTTATGCAGAACATAAAGTAGTAGTAGCTTTCCTCATGATCCAAAACTGGTGATCTGACATTAGTTTTTGCATTCACTCAACAAACATTTACTGAGCCTTCACTATGTGCTAAGTACTCTTATAGGTGTACATGCTAGGTATACATGTACAGCAATGAAAAACAAATGATTTGCCTAATGAGTCTAGGCAGATGAGAAACACACAAACATAACAGTGTAGTGTTTCATATGGTGCTAAGCGCCATGGAGGAGATTAGTTTCATATAGGATGGCCAGGTAGGAGGTCAGGGAGGGAGCCATGCAGCCATCTGTGAGAGGAGTTTTACCCAGAGAGAACAAGTGCAAAGCCTCTGGGCCAGCTGGATCAGAATAAGCTAAGGGAGATGGGTTGGGGGTGAGGTCAGGGACATGACTGGAGTGCTTCATAGGGCTTTGTGGACCATTAGAAAAATTTGCTCTTATTCTAGTTAAGGTAGGATGTTTTGAAAAGAGAGCCAAAAGGACTGCCAGTGCACTGATACAGTATGTCAAAGAAAGAGCAGAACCAGGATAAATCAGAATGTGTGGTCTGTAACCAGAACAGCCATTTGCTGAGCTGGGGAATGTTATTGGAATATCATGTTTGGCAACAGGGAAAAAGTGGGAGGGAGAATTAGAATTCTCATTTTGGACATGTTAAATTAGACATGCCTGTTAGACAACTAAGTGAAGTTGTCAAGTAGGTCGGGGGCTAGGTAAGCTGGAATTCGTGAGTGTGGTCTGGCCTAAAAGTTTACATTTGTATATGTAAGGTCACAGAAAATATGAGAAAAGAAATATGGATAAAGGAAAGAAGAGGTGTTTGGACTGAGTGCTAAGACTCCCCAATATTTAGAGATCAGAATGTGGAAGTAGAACCAGCACAGGGGGCAGAGGAGCTCTGTCCAGTGAGGGAGAAGATGTAGGAGAACATGGTACCCCAAAAGGCAAGTAAGGAAAAAAGTTAAGAAGGAGAGGATGATTGTCCACGCCCAACATTGCAAATAAATTAGGTAAGTAGCCCTGGCTGGTATGGTTCAGTGGATTCAGTACTGGCCTGTGAACCAGAAGGTTGCTGGTTCAATTCCCTGTCAGAGCACATGGTTGGGGGTGTGAGAGAGGCAGCCAATTGATGTTTCTCTCCCCCACTTCCCCTCTCTCTGAAATATAAATAAAAATAAAATCTTTAAAAAAATACATTAGGTAAGCTGAGGACTGATAATTCATTACAAAGTTTGGCGAAGGCCATTGGTAACTTTTAATCACTGGTGTGATGGAAAAGTGACTCTCTGAAAACAACAGTGAAACCCTGAGTTATAGGGTCTCCCAATTTCCATGTTGCGAATGCTCCCCTCAGAGCCAGTTTCAAGCTACACCAATGCTTTCGTGGAGAGCGTACAGAATTCTTGACTATTAACAGTTGGCCCCTGCTAGCTTTAGCACACACTGCTTTGAGAGGAGCCATTTTCATGGAAAGAGTGGGAATTAAAGTGTATTCATGAGAGATGAAATGAAAAGAGTTGAAGACAGTGTGGACAATATTTTTGAGGAGCCATGTTATAAAGATATGAGGGGGCCCTGGTTGGTGTAGCTCAGTGGGTTGAGTGCAGGCCTGTGATCCAAAAGATTGCGGTTTGATTCCCAGTCAGGGCACATGCCTGGGTTGCGGGCCAGTTCCCGCCGGGAAGGCAGGGGAAGGCAGGGGACACACAAGAGGCAACCACACATTGATATTTCTCTCCCTCTCTCCTTCCCTTCCCCTTTAAAGATAAAATAAAATAAAATCTTAAAAAAAAGATATGAGGGGGTAACTGAATTAAGATACGTGGTCAAGAGTTTTTTCTTTTAATAGGAGACACAGCAGCATGTACGCATGCAGATGTGAATGATCCAACTAGAGGAGAGAAACTGGTGAAGAAGGAGAAAGCACGGGGAATGGCTGGAGTAAAGGCCCTGGACGGGATGGAGGAAAGGTTTCTAATGCACAGGGAGGAGCTGGTTGGTCTTAACTAAAAGCATGGGTAGTCCTCTCATAGTAACAGCGGAAAATAGAGCAGCAACCATCCAAAGGAAACATAATGTGAGCCTCATGTGTAATTTAAAAATTCTAGTAGCCACGTTATAAAAGAAACAGGTAAATTAACTTTATTAATTTTATTTAACCTAATATCTGCAAGTTATCATTAAAATGTATTGAATATAAAACAATTATTAATGAGTATTTTACATCCAGTCTCAATATTAAATTTTCAAAATCCAATGCATTTTACACAAAAAAACACAACTCAGTATGGACTAGACACGTGTGATCAGTAGCCACCGGTGCCTAGTGACTACCATGTTGGAGAAGGCAGGTACAAATAATTAGTTAAGTGGGTAGATTTGTTGATGGGAGGATGTGGAAGTTCTCTTCTGTTTTCTTGGTGAAATAGGAAACGAGTTCATCTAGAAGTAAGAATTGGACAGAAAGGGCTGGAGATTTGAGGAGAGAAGAAAGGGTATGAAAGAGTAATGCAGGATGGAGCCAGGAAAATGTACTAGAATCGATGTAGCACTGCTGGCCCACTTGAGGTTAGTGGTCTGGAATTTGGGTGAGACTGGCAATTCTGAGTGTGTGCTTTTCTTCAGCAACCTTTTGCTCTGCAGAGGCAGGAGTAGGGTCATCTATAAGGTGGACAAAGTTGGGTTTAACCGGAGGGAAAATAATTTTCGGAAAGCTGACACCAGTCTACCAATTCAGTAAAAAAAAAAAAAAAAAGCTATGATTTCTCCATGGGAAATATGACCTTTTCCCTTTCTAATCTAGGCTTCACACATGCGGATTGGGGTGGGAGTATGAGCTGTTTAGCAAGAGTGTGTGGGAAGAGTTTAAAAGCACAGTGACATTATTATTTCAGCCCCCGAACTCCTATCTCAGAATTCTCTTAACAAGCTCTCCAGACTTTATCTAGAGTTGCTAAACTGAGCTGTATGTACCCCATCTCTTTCCTTAGAAGTCATCAAACTGTTTACTACAGTTTATTATTATTGCATGGTCTGCATCTGATATGTACTTGTCAAAACTAAGTGGGTGTGTGGAGCTGACTCTACAGTCGTTGGAGGCTAGGAAGATGTTAATGAGGGCTCTCTGTTCCCTGTTTGTAACCTGAAGCTGCCCTTCAACAGAACAAATCAGAGGGTTTCCAGTGGCACACTGAGGTCCTTATGTAAGGAGGATCACACACAATTTTTGTCTTTGCAGAATTCCTCTCTGTATAATTATTCTTTTGATCATGCTACACATGAAAAGAAAAGCAACTGGGGGGTATGAATCATGTCCTTGTTTCACTTGGAATTAACAATTGAGACAGGGTGGGGATTCTGTGAGAACTGCTGGTCTGAGGGAGGTGCCATTCTTAACTGAGAAATTTGGTGCATCTCCTTAGTGGTATTCTAGGAGCAGACATCAAAACTTATACGTTAGTTACAGTGATTGGCCACCACAGGTAACTGCATTCCTGGGTGTGATGCTGCTGTAAGTGCGGTCTGAACTTTCTCTACTACGCATGTGGGAAAACTGAATGGTTGCTCACAGAATAAATTAGGTACGTTTAATTCCATCTGGACTTCTACTGAAACGTCACAGTCACTTTCTCACTGGTTTGATATGAAGGGGATTGAGAACCTTAGAGGGTTTTCTGAATTGTCAGTTTACAAGGGGACTTTGGGACACATTCGGGAGGTAGCTCACGTCTTCTCTTCTCTGATGCCTCCCTTGACATCTCAGACAGAATCAATCACTTGACCCCTTGTGCTTCTGTCGCATTTTGTATATATTTCAACCATGTCCCTGAATGTGAAATCCCTTTCAGAACTTCATGCCTTTGCATGTGATGTTTCTTCTACCTTCCCCACCTGTAAACAACTTGTTATCCTTCAAAATCCAGTAAGTAAAGTGTTCATTGAATGGATGAATGAGATGCTTTGTAAAGAAGAGGCCTTTCCTACATTGATTACTCTTTTCATTAGGAGTCCTTGTACATTTGGGCTATCCTCCATTTTTGGCATTTGTCCAGTTCTTAACATTTGTTTACCTGCCAGTCTCTTTCATGAGTCTCTAACTTTTTCTAGCATAGGGACTGTGCTTTATGTACTTTTGTGTCCCTACTGCCTATTATAGGACCTGGCATCTGATAAGACTTCACATTTTTATTGAGCGTGAAATGCAAAGAATTAAACATGATCACACCATTCTGGTGAAAATAGAAATAGTTTAATTTGGGTCACAATTTTATAATCCATGCAAGCTTGTATTGAAGTAAATCAACCAACTTGATGCATTTCAAATGAAACCTCAAAATGAGGATATATTGGTTTTAACCCAAAGCAGAAGTTTACATAAAGGATGTAACCTTTTGCCCTACACACTCAGGAATTAAATTAAAAAGAAATCTAAAAAACCATTTATAGGTAATTTTAATTTGAGGCTTATAGGTATGTAAGAAAGGTTTATTTAAGGTTTAATAACCAAGTTTCATGTGGGTTCTTGTTTGGGAAAGAAAACTTTCACATGGCATTAATATACCGTAAATTGTGATTTACAAAAACATTCTCACATCCTGCCTAGGGTAAAATTTTAATTTGTCCAGTGAACTTTCCACTGAAAGAGAAAATGGCAAAACTGACAAACGAATCTAGCTATGTATGTTTTGTTTTGGAAACTTGCTATTCCCAAATGCTCCCTGAATTTATTTTTGCAAATTCTTTGGAAATTTCAAGAAAAATATTGGTCTTTGGAGAAATACCTTGAGTGTTATATTTTGTATGTCAAAGGAGTATGGATTTTTTTGTCGATACCAGTTTCATTGACTTCGTTTATTTTTGTACTATTCATTGTTTCTGCAGTTTTAGTATGTACATCTATCTCATTTGCTTGACTGTGACCGCCAAATAATAGGCATTTCATATTAAGTAAATGGGTGGGTAGTGGGCGTATGCTCCAGGTTGTGGGTACAAGTCACAACTTTACTACCTACCAACTCTCTGGCCTATAGCAAATTAATGATCTAAACTCCTATGTCTTCAAATGTGTGTGATACAGTTTGACATAGGGTTATGGGTATTAAATGAAATAACCCATGTAAAGAACTTTGCATCGCAAATGGCACATGAGTGAGGGCTCAGAAATGTTAGCTGATGTTATTACTATTGTTAAAATAACAATACATGGCTTTAACCAAATCACCCATTTTAAAAAATTTAAGGATCAATAATAAAGCATGTAGAAATTATGACTGTATTGACTGTAGTACATTTGGGAATACCAGTAACTTTCTAATCATTACAGCTCAAGATCTTCCGTTCACAAGAGTATATTTAGTAACAGGAAGCTTCCTTTTCTACGTATGGAATTACAAGCAGAGCTTAGATATGAAAACATTCTTGTTCTCTACCGCGGTACAACAGCTGGTTGTGTTATGTACCATGTCTTATTAAAGCATCACCATTTTGTACAGTTTCAAATGGTTACAAATTCTAGGTAAGCATTCATAAAGCAGGTGTTTTTTTTTTCCTCTCAGGTGACCCACACTCTCCAAGGAGGGTGATGGTATTTTAAAAGATCTTAAATGGGGTCCAGATCATTAGGTAGTACGGCTTCAGGTTTTACTAATTTTCACTCCAGACATCTCTAGAGGGAGAAACAGCACGAGTTCTAGGCGAAGAAATAAGCCACTGAGGTCTGCCTTTGGGTCAGTTTCCCAAAGAGAAGTTCCTCCGCGGAGGAAGGTCGGGTGGGCGGCCTAAAGGACTTAGGTCGTGTTCAAAGAAGGATGGCTGTGAGCAAGGAACTTTCAGCTTTTCTGGTAACTTTAACCACTAGGCCTTCCTTGGCATTGCTGGGTAAACACCACTCCGAGGCTGGGGAGAAAAGACTGGATCTCTCAGGTGATTGTTGCGGCGAGGCGGCGCGCGCGCGGACACGCGCAGATTGTTGGAACTGGAGCAGCGCCTCCCGCTTTTTTTCCACTGGAGTTGTGTTCCCGGCCCTTCGGGCAGGAAGCGCCTGCCATGTAAGGAGAGCCTGCAGTGCCCGGTGCCGAACCCCTCCCCCGCCTCTCGGCGGGGCTGCCTTCTCATTGGCCTGCAGGCGAGCTGGGGCTTATCCCTGCGAAGGTTCGCATTTTTAAAATGTCTCCTTTTGTCAACTTGAGATTTTCCAGAATTTAAAAGCGGAAAGGAAGAGAGGAGTACAAGGAAACTATTAAAGATATATTAAATAAACTCTACTGGGAGCAAGTGTGTGTTTCAGAGAGAATCTGTAACTTTTGCAAGTTTGGATTTTGCTTATTGTTTTAACAAAGGGTGGTGTGTGTGTGTGTGTGTGTGTGTGTGTGTGTGTGTGTGTGTGTGTGTGAGCGCGCGCGCGTGCGTGTGCGTGCCTGCGTGTGCGTGTCTGTGTGTGTTTTCTCCCTGAACTAGAGAAGCAGATGTTTAAAGGAGACAGGCAGGAAGCAACTCTGACAAATGAAAGCATTTTTGATTGAATTCATGAGCTAAAGTTTCCTGCCAGTAATTCATTCAACCCTAGGCTACATAAAAAAGAAAACCTGGTATAATTGAATTTTAATCGCCTAACTGTTAAACATACAACCAGAACAGGCGAGTGGGTCTGCCACAGGTAAAAGTGAAATAGTGCTGTAAGCTGATTTTAGATTATTATTTATTGCTAATTTTAAAAAGCTATAGTACAGTTGCTTCTCCACTCCTCCTTTATCTGGGCCTGTGTGCCAGCCTGTTCCTTATTGTCTGTATAAGCTAAAATTCTTCCTACAGATTTTTTTTTTCTTTAAGCTGTTTTGTGAGCAGGTGCAGATGGCTTTCATGAACTGAGCCAATTGAAACGTTCCGTCTCAGCCTGCAGAAACTGAAGTCTTAAAAAATGTACGACCGAGTTTTGTGCTGTATCTATAATTCAGCTGGAAAATGTTTCCCCATTTTATGATGAAATCTGCCACCTCTGTTTCTTCCTCTTAATGAATTCAGTTTGTTTACAGCCTTACAGAACTGTTGTCACTAAAATCCCACCCTCAACACTCCTCCGGTATTTTTTGAGTTTGATGATTTCACAACCAGAGCCATTGCAAAATAAGGGTAAAGGGGCATTTTTAAAAGTCCCTGGAGATTTTTAAGAACTATTTTCCTTCATTTTTTCTTCGCAGTGAACTCAAGCAAACAGTTAGGAAGACTTAAAACATTGAGATTGTGGTAACTTTTTATAAGTACAATGTGAAACAAGTAGCTTTTCTTAGTCAAGCCTTAGAATTTTAAACCAAGCAATAGGAAGTAGATAGTCAATGGATGCTAAAATCCCTGGGTTCAATGCTTGAATTATTGAGTCCTCCAGCAAACAAATGGAAGAGCAAGTTGATTTGGCATGCAGAAGGCTCTTAGTGACCCTGGTGGTGATGTACTGCTCCAGCCACACTCACACGGGCGCTGATGCAAGCCCATAAGCCCTAGCAACATAGCCAAAAGTCAGGATTGTAATAATGTGCAGCACCCAGAACTGAACAACACCCAGATATTAGTATTGTAACTGAACCAAAACATGTTTAAAATAGACATACTAAACTAGTTCAAACCAGAATAATACTTAAATATATTTTCTAAAATGATTGAACAAAACAAAACTAGAACTTCAAAAAGTTTCACAAACCTAACCTGAAACAAACCAAGAGCCCATCTGTTTGGATCTGGGCACTGCTCGTGGGATCCCAGCAGGAAGTGAAGGGTTTGGACTCTGCTCTTATGTTGACCTTCGCATGGAGGACTGTCTCAGCGACACTGACTCAGGCAGTGAGTGTTAGCAGGCAGTACCTACCTGCTATGTGGTCAGAGAGATGCAAACCAGAGGGCAGGGGTTCTCACCCTCAGCACTGTTAGTAGTTTGGACCAAATGACTCCTTTTTGTAGAGGGCTGTTCTGTGCATTGTAGGATGTTTAGCAGAGTTTCTGACCTCTAGTCCCTAGGTACCAGGAGCCACCCTTCCCGCCCCCTGCCCTGTTTTTACAATCAAAAATGTCTCCAGACATTTCACCCCCTGTTGAGAACCACTACAACAGGAGAGCAGTCGCCAGTCCCTGGCATTGTTTCAAAAAGGTTTTCCAGTAGATATTGAAAAGAAAAGCTATGTACTTATCTGTCCAGACGGATCACCTAGTAGAAAATAAAAGCCAGTTTTGATAAGTCCTCAATCAGAGTTGCTTTCGCCATCAAAGCAAGAAATGCTTTATATTGGAAAGACCACGTACATAGTATTATCTTCAGGCAAATCTAGTGAAAATACCATAAGTTATCGGAGACATTTATAAACACATACTTTTATGAAAATTCCACCTCATACCAACTTATGGTCTTGGTCATAAAATGATTCCAGAATTTTCTGACCACACTGCAGTCAGTGTTTATCTTCATATTCTGAAAAGAGTTGCACAAGTATTTTAGCCTGTTGAGTCTGAAAGCATTTCCAGTCCACAGCCTAGGAGATGCTGTTTGATCCAAGCTCCCTACGTACCCTACATGAATTCTATTAGTATGTGCTGGAGTACTATTTTGGGAGAATTAGAACATCTTAATTATAACTTTCTTTTAGTTTGAGTGTATATAGTGTATGCCTTTGAAATGAAATTTATAGTTATTCTGCACTTCAGTGAGAAGACTTTTCATTTTTATATAATATAACAGTACCTTTCCCTTGGCAGTTTTCATTTGGTAGGAAGACTCCTTTGTACATGAGAGTATTATTTGGAACAGTGGGTTTTGCCAAGATTATAATGCAGTAATTGCATTTAAAATTGAGTTGTGCCAAAGCATTGCAAAAATAATAATAAACCCACTAAATATATAATACTGACCCAGACAGTTCCTCAGCTTTTCTTAATATTGTGAAAAACAAACCAAATTTTCTATTTTTGTCTTTGAAGAAAATCTGGGGAATGAATAATCGAAGGATAAAATTGAACAGCTAATCAAGTTTTCCAAATGGTTTATTTTAATGGTGATTTGGTGTTCAAAGGTACATACCCTTGGCTTTTATTTAGCTTTTGTCATTAATGTAGATTATAAATCAAAGTGCTATATAGCAACAAAGAAAAAAGTTATTGGTTAATATTTCCTCAGAGACCATTAGTAATGCCTATGAAACCAGGGTAACAAGAAACACTCCCTTAATCTCAATCGATCACCATGACCACTTTGTTCAGATTCCTCTTTCACCAATGAGAAAACTGCAGCTCCGAAAGAAGAAGAAGATGTGGGCAGGTCCCTGCAGCTGTGGCAGTGGCAGGGGAGAGGGGTCTGGAGGTGAGGAGCGCTAATATTTGGGAATTTACTGGTATACCTACAGCACTGACCACCATTGTGCTCGTGTCGTGACTGCCATTCTGCTCGAAGATATAGGTGCCACTGCCTTGCATTCTTATGCTAGAACACAGACTCCAGGTGGAGAATCCAAGTGGGCAGCGTGCAAATGGTAGCCCTTGAATTTGACTCCCGGGCTTGTGACTTTTTTTTTTTTTTGATTCCCTGTATCTTGCATTCAAAAACATAAAGGAAATCAAAGGTATATCAATTCCCACTAAACCTTGTATCAACTCTGAACCATGAGAAAGTATAATCACATTATATTGTATATATGGCCTGAGTCATTAGGAAAACAAAACTCTGACAGTTCTTGCTTCTGTCCCAGGATCTGCCCTTACTCTGAAATGGGCCAAAGCATCCAAAGTTTTTGTGTCACTCTGTCCTGCACTTCTTGAGCAGAGCCACCGTAGAGAAACAAGAACACTGACGGTGATGTCCTCCAACGGGAGCCAACAGCTACTCTCACTTCCCTCTCTTCTCCTGCCACCACCCAAGGGTGATGGGAGCTGCAGCCCAGAGCCTTTTCTGTCTCCTTCCAACGTATTCAAGCATCTATGCTCATGCTGTGTGCATTTAGAGAACAGCACTGCATTCACCTTACGGCAGGCCAAAGGATGGGGCTGTAGCTTACCAGTGTGTTCAAAGGGGGGAGCTTGGGTATTTAATAAATCAGTTCTGACATTCTTAAAAATGTTAGCATGATTTACAATCTTTGCTGAAACTGTAATTGTGTCAGCTGTCCTCCTCCTGGCTGACCAGTCTGTGTCTCTTAGGTCTGATCCTGGTGTCACATGCTGTTTCTGAATTGGACTTTGGCCAGAATACCTCTTCATTCTAGTCTCTCAATAGCCTCCTAGAGCCCAAAGTTGCTGCTTACTCCTTTGGGTAATGAGACTTCAAAAATTTCCATTAAATTCCTTATTGCTTAGTTCTGTTCCTCTAAGACGTTTCCATCAACTATATTCTGCAAGTAATTCAATAATTTTCTAATTTTCTACCCCATTTTGTGAAGAGGTTCTTTATCTGAGTGGCTCTGTTCACACCAGATGCTTGGATAAGTCACATTTCTTGACTTTACTATTCTAGTAATTTCTGGCTCATTAAAGCATTAGCAGACAAATATTGTATGATCTCACTTATATGGCATCTAAACAACCAAACTCATAGAAACTGAATAAATTGGTGGTTTCCAGGGATTGGGGAGGTAAAGGAATGAGTGATGATGGTCAAAAGGTATAAACTTCTTGTTCTAAGATGAATAAGTTCTGGGGATTTAATGTACAGTTTGGTGACTGTACTTAACAACACTGTTATATGTATTGAAAGTTGCTGAGAGAGTGGATCCTAAGTGTTCTCTCCTTACACACACACACACACACACACACACACACACAAGGTGGGGTGATGTTGGGGTGATGTGAGGAGATGGATGTGTTAAATAGCCTTAGTGTGTGTAATCATTTTGCAGTATATACATTAAGTCCTCTCTTAACATCATCTACAGGTTCTTGGGAACTGTGACTTTAAGCAAAATGACGTATAATGAAACCATTTTTTCTTTTTATGATCTCGCCTATAAGTGGGAACCTAATCCACAAAACAAACAAGCAAGCAAAAATATAACCAGAGGCGTTGAAATTAAGAACAAACTGACAGTAACCAGAGGGGAGGTGGGGGTGAGAAATGGGGGAAAGGGGAAAGGGTTTTCAGGAACAACTATAAAGAACACATGGACAAAGCCAAAGAGGATAGGATCGAGGGTGGGAAGTGGGGATGGCTGAGGTGGGGGGAGTGGTGGGGGAAAATGGAGACCACTGTACTTGAACAACAATAAAAAAATAATAAACAAAAAGAAACCAGTTTTACTAATTGTTATAAATGAGAGTTGAGTTCTGATGGCATGTTTCTGGTCATAAAAACACCGAACTTCTAAATGAAGACCCAAAACATTTCTGATATTAAACATTGAAATAAATGTGAACTATACATACACTTAAGAAAGATTAAAAAACAAGATTATTATTTTCCAATCTGCTTGTGCCAGTTCGGGGTCATGGTGGCTAGAGCCAGTCCTGGTAGCTTAGGGTCCAGGGCAGGCCCAGCCCTGGACAAGAGGCCCTTCCACTGCAGGCCACCCCCTACAGCCACACTCACTCAGACTGGCACTGTTCAGATACAACGATCCACCTCACGTGCACATCTTTTGGGTGTGGGAGGAACCCAAGTCCCTGAAGAAAATCCACACACACAGACGACGGTGAGAAGTGGAAACTCCACACAGTAGCCCCAGCAGGGAATCAATTTTTTTCCTAATCAATGTTAAAATGAAACAGCATTGAATAAAGGAAAGCTATCTGAAGGGCCTGCTGTATATCAAATCATCACACTGTACACTTTAAGCATACACAATATTACATGTCCATCATATCTCAATAAAGCTGGGAAAAGACATTAGCAAGTGTTAATACATATCATATCCGAAAGGGAGGTTTTTGTCTGTGGCAATACTAGCTACAATGACATCTAACATTGGAAAGAAGTTATTGATCCAGAAGCTGGACCTACACTTCTCTGTGAGAGGGCTTAGAACAGTGACATCCACAGCCATTGTGGAAGTGCCACTGTGGAGACAGTGAGGCTTGGACGCTTGGACGCACAACAGAGTTTTCATTCAAAATCAGGTTCTTTCTCGCTGGTCTCCCAAGTTATTTCCAGAGGTTAGCCACTTACAGAAATAATAAATCTTCTCTCGCTTGGAAATAAAAAATATGTTATTCGACTTGAAACCTAGCACAAATATTCCTTGGCTTCATTTTGTTTTGTGCCTGGTGAGCTTGCTGTTGCTCTTCTCCTCTCTACAGACCTGCCACTGGTTTCATATGTGAGGTGTCCGAGCATGAAGTGCCCAACTCACACTTTGTAGCAGTGTCCGTAACATCTTTGTTGTCTCTTCCATGTTAATGAAACCCACAGCTAAACAACTAATGCCCTGTACTCTTTGCTTGTCCTCAGAGCTGGGTGTTTCAGGTCTAATTCTCTTTAGAACACAGCTGGCATGGAGTGTTCAAAAGCTCCTTTGGTTACTTTAACCACTTACGTACTAATTTGGTGGCATGGAAAGCATTAGGCTGTGTCCAAACAAACAGCACAAAGCAGAATAGCAATTTTCTGAACATTATCAATGGAGTAAGTCATTTTGGTTGATGTTTCTAGTTAAAAAACAGATGTTTGAGTTGTCAAGATGCTTCAAACAAAGTGTTTGTTGAAATAAACATTAGCCTAGCAGATTCCGTTCATTGCAAGCATTCTAAACAACAGGCAAGGTGTAAAATAGGGAAATCTGTGGGCCTTGAAGAAACTAGGAATGCTGTAAAAGATTATGTACTTTTCCAAATGAGTTATAAGTACAGCCAGGCTCAGGACATGATTATTATATCAATGAATGAGGGAATGAATTGTTAAATTTTGTAACCATTTTGGCCTACACTGGATCAATTAGATAAATTTTGTATTCTTACTATACGTGAATTCTGTATATACCCTTCCTTGCTTGCTTAGCTCTTCTTTTACATATTAGATATTTGACCCTGCAAGCAATGACCCAAGTAGCCCCTTTCCTGCGGGCCCATATGCACTTAAACCGACCCCATTTGAAGGTTTCACCTTTACTACCTTATTGCTAACGCTGACGTGAACGTTTGAGCTGTAGGCATCCATAGCACAACTGGCAAGCAAGGTAGCCTTTCAAGCAATGTGGAAACTGCTGTTGATTGGAAGAAACATAAGTATTCATGGGACATTTACTATGTGCCTAACAGTTTGCTAGATTTTATGGAAAACAGCTTCACCCATGGGGAGCGGACAGTTTAATTGGAGGAAAAATCCAACTCACGTGGAACAATTAGAAGAAATGAAAGGTATTATGTGGTACAGGTTATTAGAGCCAAGGATAATAAGGTGTTAATTGTGTGGGATAGACAGTAAATCTCAAAGGAGTTAAAGACGGTGGAGATCAACATGAGCTGAGGTCATCCAGGAAGACTTTCAAAACAAACCAGCAATCTTTATAAGCCCCTTCTGTGTTCAGAGCGTTATGGGGGCTAGAGAGAAGGGTGATCACAGAGATGGGACTTAAGCAGGATCTGAGAGGATGCGAAGAGTACTGACTGGCCGAGAAGGTAAAATACCATAAAATACAGAACTCGAGCCGTGGAGACAAGGAAGAGCCACAGCTATGATAATCAGCTTGACATTTCAGCCTTCCTTTGAAAGTCTCTAGACTGATGCAGATACGCCAGCTTAGATTTTTTTTAATTCGTTTTGGCTCATGCTTGGTGTGTAGAATATTAGCATCCAGTTCAGAGGTGTCTCTGTAGGAGAGAAAAGGAGATAATGCTGTTCTTGGGGATTTGGGAAGATGATCCAGCAGAAATGATAGACAGTGCGATCAAATGTCTTTTGCTTGCAAAGAAAGGCGCTATTGAAAACAAAGGTGCTGGCCAAACTGTATAATGTAAATGCAGAGAATTCAGCATACAACAGCTGTTTCTGAGAAGATGGTAACCAAGCTCTGAATGCTATTCATAGGGTTGGTTCTCTTTGAGTTTTATAAAAACTCTCAAGTGGCTTCATTCGTTAGGCACTCTTTCTGTTTTAATATATAATGTTTTAAGGTAAGAGAGCATTCATTATGCTTTCTAAATTCCATGCATACTTGTTCTTATTCAATGTTCCCTGCTATGGAGACCAAGAACCTGTCATTTCTGGTTCAGAGACTTGGTGTTAGTTTCCTGCAAACACCTTTATTTTCCAGGCAGGAAAGAAATGGAAGAAAAACATTTATTTTAAAGATAACAGGCTTTCTGGTTTAAAAGTCCTAGCCGCTAGCTTTGAGATCTAATGCACTTTCAGCTCTCTACTTAAAACTCTTCAGGTGATTTTGTGTTTACGGAAACAAAATACCTCAAGGCTTTTATTCTGTCATGATAGCACTTGCAAAAGATCCTTCAGTTCTGTGGAAAGTTTAGGAGAGAGGAGACTATGCTTGGTCTATTACCGTTTCTTTACTTTTGCAGCCTTATGCCATGCATCTAGAGAGAAATTGTATAATGCAAAATATTCCCATAGCCCCTAGGTTCTGAGAGTGCACAGTGCCATTCTTACTGAAACAGAGCAGTTCTGCCCTTGTCATCAATTGAAAGGGCTCTTTTGGTGAGAGGACTCTGGCCACTTCCCGCAGGATCCCAGAACTGCAGCAGAGCTAGAAAGTTCACGTACCAAAACCAGGACAGAAAAGAGTATTTATCTCTGGCACGAGCAGTGCAGTGCATCTGTTGTAGGAAAGTGTGGGCCAGATGTGCTGTCTTGTCTACAAGAGATTTCACTGCTGTTTACATTTGCTCCCCAGCTCTCTGCAGCTTTCTGGCATGTCTGTGATACAGTAGCAAGGGGGGATCACTTGGTTGTTAAATGCTTGAAATGATGTAAAACATTTCACTGTGAACTGGGGTTTTGAAGAAAGATTTTTTTCAAATTGATTTGGATTCCTTTTAAAAACCATACTATATTACAAAGAAAA
Source organism: Anoura caudifer (assembly GCA_004027475.1). Taxonomy (NCBI): domain Eukaryota; kingdom Metazoa; phylum Chordata; class Mammalia; order Chiroptera; family Phyllostomidae; genus Anoura; species Anoura caudifer. The sequence continues at coordinate 197,958 of PVKU01001557.1, forward strand.
GTCTTCACCCCCCTTGTAACCTAGGAAATTCAGAGGGAATTGATAAGGAATAGATGATCACCCAGGCTAACCCTTCTTTTTTTACAGATAAGAAGCCAGACCTGAGGACAATCATTAGTTGTCCAAGGTCATGAAGCAGTTCACTGACATAATTGAGTCTAAAATCCAATTGTCCTGACTTTTAGTCTATAGCAGTGATGCAAGAGGGAAATTATTCCTCTAGATCAGGAGACAACACACTTTGTTCCTTAAAGGCCAAATAGTAAATATGTAGGCTTTGTGGGCCATATGGTTACTGTTAGAACCACTCAACTCTGATCTTGTGTCCAGAAGTAGCCATACACAATATTTAAACAAGAGTGTGTCTATGTTCCAATAAAACTTTATTTACAAAAACAGTCAAGGGGCCAAATTTGGCCTGCAGGCCATAGTTTGCTGACTTTTGCTCTAGATCTGAAGGAAGAAAATCAGTGTGAAAGTCTCCTTCAGAGCGTCTCTATTAGCCACATCCAAGTTTGATCTGTCATGGAGAATGTCAGTTTTTAAAAGGTCCAGAGGGTGCTATTTGTTCAACAAGATTGCTCTGACTCAGGCAAAACTGATTCCTTTTATAGCTTTCCTGAGAAAAGAGAGTTTATTAGAATTACAAAGTATTGAAGAATCATTCTTTAGGATTGTCTTTATGTCACTGTTCTTCCACATAAATGTAGAAGATTTATGTTCCTATATGCCTTTCAGAAGTTAAATATACTCACAACAGAGGTCTTCTATCATCATTGTTGGGTTTTGTTAACTTGAATAATATCTTAAAAATCTAAGCATATGTTTTTTCAGAAACAGCGTTCCAAAGAGTTTTCCAGTTTAGCAGCAGTTAAGAAATGGAAATGCAGGAAACATTTCCTAAAATTTCCTTATTTTTATGGAAAATTATTTTTCAAACATAAAGAAAGCTTGAAGTTTTTAAAGTTTGCATGCACGTGCACACTGAGAGAGAGAGAGAGAGAGAGAGAGAGAGAGAGAGAGAGATAGAGATAGAGAGAGAGAGAGAGAGAGAATGAATCATCTTACAAGGCAAATCAGGGGGGATACCTACCTCCATAATAGCTGGCCTGGAATGAAAACTTTCTTTCCCATTAAAACTACTTGATAGCCTAAGACATCCTGGAGTTAGATGAGTGCACCCTTACTAAGGCAAATTTATAGGACACTTCTACTCCATACCCATATTTGTTTGAAAAGTGATTATTTAGGAAGTACATTAATTTTGCTGGTCTCAATGCAGAAGCAAGACTTAAATGGAGGGTGGAAAAGCACACAGAGGAGGATGGAAGCAGTGCCAACTGGGACCAGGAGTGGGAAGAGAGGCTCGGTTCTGACCTCTGACCGTGCACTCACTGCCAGCATTTCATCTCGGCGGTGTGCACCCTTCCTTCAGCCTGCTTCCCTCTTTCCTTTTCCCTCTTGCTCCTCCTCACTTCTGTTCGCTGCTCCTCACTCTTCCTCTCTTTCTGCCACCAAACATTGACCTGGAGAAAATCATTTTAATTATTTTCTATTTCCTTCTCCACTTCAATATTCCAAAGAACGAAGGAAAGCACATAAATATCTAACTTTTTCGCTATAAATGTTACTTTTTCAAAGGTAAAAGTTTTGCCTATTTGTAAAGATTATTTGGAGTGTAATTAAAGGAAAGTTATCCATTTAAAAGTTTCTTTTTTTAGTAATTAACTACCATAGAGCTTCACTTGCTATGGTCATGTTAGTCTTTAGAAAGAATTTGGGATAATATATAACTTTAGCACTCACACTTGCTTTCCTTTTGATGATGATGCTACTTTTTTTCTCAATTTGCTTTAAAAGTTCATATAAATCTTCTCATTACATAAATGATAGCATTAAAAAATTGATCTTTAAAGGCAAATAATCAAAACATTAATATCCTTCTCCTGAAATTAGGCATGTAATAGGTTATTAGGTTTCATTTTATTTTGTTTTGTTTCATTAATGCTTATAGTTCAAAGCTTAAATGACAAGACTTATTTATTACTTTTCTTATCAATCTCCAGGTATTTCTGAAGGGAGTAAAGGTATATAGCATGTGGACCAATCTGTAGTTCAAGACTAGTAACATGGCCCATCGTTCTGGCCTCCACATCTGCGGACCTGTGTCCTTTTACTAGCAATTTCCTTCCCCTCCTTTCAACCCACCTACATCCCACTCAAACATCAAGTACCTTCTTAAGACCATAGGCCTTTAGGCATCCCTCCTTGGATAATTGCCTACCACAATGATCCTTACTTACTTTCTCAGAATTTCTGTAGCACTTTTAGTTTGTGCCAAACAATTCCTCACTTAATTACACGTTATCTTGGATCACTGTCCAAGATAGTGGTTTAAAGCACAGTGCTAAGCACATAATCTGTTCAGCCATTTGAAGGAAAGGCAAATGGCTGGGGAGAGTGAGAGCTGGGATACTCAGGGAAGGCCACGGCACCCACGGGAGGAATCATCGGGCAGGATTTGTTAAAATCTAGCTCTGGCCCTGACACTGACAAGCACAATGACTGGAATGTTAGGAGACCACATGTTGCTATGTCAACCAGAGGCAACCTTGCCTTCTTAACCTGATTCACAGAGGCTGGTTAGAATGCTAGTTTATTGGTTTTCAATATGAATTATTACTATTATATACTAGACACTCAAGTCCTCAGGCAAATGCATCATCTACTTGTGAGTAAGCTGCATGATTACAATTATAACCACCAGAACTCTTGGTGAGCACAGAATCGATGCAGTAGTCAAATGATTGGAATGTTCAGAGGATTAAAACAAAGAGACTGGTGATACATTTTTACCATAGGATTTTGCCTGTCCGCAAGCAGGTCATGTCCTTCGGTGGGATAAGCTTGGGTGCTAGACAGTGCTTACTTGGATTATTACTCTGTGAGTCTCTCAGTGATCCTATGAATGACCAAACTTCTTTTCTAATGGTACATTTTTCCATAAACTCTTTATTATAGTTGGTCAGTTTCCACTCAAGTCTTGCAGTTAATTTTTTTAATCTCTGCTCTGATCCCCTGTGTGTAGGGAAACCTCGTTTCTGTTAGTCCCAAGTCCTCAGGGTGCCTCTCACTGATGCCTCCTTCTTCCTCCTACCTTAGGCACCACTAACTATTGAATGACTGACTCTCTTTCCAGATCCAGTACAAAATCCTTAGTGACATAGACCACACAAACATTTATTATTTAGTATTAAAGACACAAGCATATTTAGCATCTGCTCTGTTCCAGCATTATTGAAGTTAATATATATAGAGAGAAGTAAAATGCAGTCCCTTTCCTTAGAGACTTCCCATTTAAAAGATAGGTGTATAAAACAAGTACGATCAAGTGTTTGGGTGCTATGATAAGAAAAGATGGTAGGACATTAAATGGGAAATAAGTTATTTGACTTGTGGGAATCTGGAGAGTTTCATAGAGAAATATACTGATTAAAATAGCTTGCATATGCACTTTTTAATTATAAATTGCCTTAGATATCAATTCAAATTATTAAAATATTGACCTCTTTCTCATTCATGTCACTTTACTTGCTATTAAATACTTATGCCTAGTCTAAGTTTGGAATGAAAGTGTCACAAGACACATCTTTCACTATTTCCTGATTTACTAAATATGGAAATGTAGCTCAGGACCTGAGCATTTGGTGGCCTCATGTGACCACGGGAACATTAAATAAGGAAGGAAGTGAGAAGTGAATGCGATGATCTCCTATCTGGGTAGAGAAGTGGGGTTTTAATTAGCCAGGCAAGTGTCACATCTATTCTGCAGACATCACAGCACATTAAGCTTAGTATCATCCTGTGCCCTGACAGCCTTCCCCAAAGATATATATGGATAAAATCAAAGAACCTAGAGACTCTATAGATCTCAGATTGGCCAAAACAGAATCAGTGAAATCTGATGTTGGCAGTCTTGTAAATCAAGAAATCCAAGAGACAGTCACCCGAGTATGCTTTTTTAGTAAATCATTTTACACCTTTGTGTATCTAGTCTTAATCTTTGCATAGAGGATGTATAAGGAAAGTCAGATGCAATCCTGTTCTTCCAACATTTTAACTACTTCAGTTTCCTAAACTGAAAAGAAATATGTATAAATCATTGAAATAACAATAGGTACAAACCTTTTAAAGAGCTTTAAGTGAAGTAACATATTTAAACTAAGAACCAAGATGTACAAATATATACACACACATACGAAAGAGCAAGATGTATAAATCTTTGAAAGAGTTTTTAATACATTTTGATGTAAAGTGGAACTTTTTGTACAAGTATCATCATGTCTATATTCAAATAAAACAGGATTTTCTCTTTAAAAAGTGGGACCAAGGGACAATCAGTTATATTATGAAAATTTTTTCATTAAATGGTCCATATTTCATTAAGTATTTTTAAAGCTATTTCAATTTTCACATTATCCTATTGAGGATAACAATTTGAAAACTTGCTAATTATTGATAAAAATAACATTTGAACCCTAAGTGTAATACTTTTTTTTATTTCAGAAAAGGTTTCTCTAGTTCTAAGATACTAAAACACAGCAAATAAATTTGTGTTTTACATTTCCTACTTTTGGTACCTATCTATGATTTTGCAAGACAAAATGTTATAGAAAAGTGAACACCAAACAACTATATTTCTCTGTAGCCCCAAGATTCCACAGTTTCTCCAAAAATTAAATAAGTACCCCAAATAATGGAAAACTTCTGGAATAGCAGATTATACTTTTTGGGGTGGTATAATGGAATGAAGTACTCTTTCAGATTTTATTATCTGTTGGTCTGAATAAAGCATTTGTAAGTTCTTATGTGAATGAATCAATTTATATATTGATCACTTGTGTTCAAGGCACCAAGGTGCTGTGGGGATAATACAAATAGAAGTCTATATTTCTATACCCAGGACACTTACAGTCCAGTTCAAAAGACTAGACACCTAGTGGGAAATGCTTTATAACATGACACCCCAGGCACTGTCGGACAAAGGAGCCTCTGCGTGGCAAGGGGTCATTCAGAGGGCTCTGTGGGCTCCTGGGGTTTTGGAAAAGCCTCCTGGAGGAAGAGATGGGACTCTCCCATCCTCTGCAGGATTCTCCCAACTGCTTCAAAAAATAGTAATAATAATTTAAAAATACCCAAAGGTATAATAGTAATTGCTCTTTCTATGAAGTGGCTACATTTTGTTTCTGTAAGTATTTAAGAACATTTTCAATTTTGTATTGCTTTCTTTTTGCCATTCCTAGATGTCATGGTGGTTTGAGTTAGATTTGTGATTTTTCTCCTCTCTTGACTTATCTGAGAAATTTTGGCACTAACCAGGTTTGGGATGTTTTCATTCAGACATTCTTAAGTTATTTGGTAAGAAGTGAAGTCTTTGTTGCATTTTTTTGCTCAGAAACTGCTTTTACTTTTCTCTTTCTTTGTTTAAACTCTGAACTCAATAAAAGCTTGCTATTTTTATAGACTGTTCTGCAAAGCAGTATCTTTAGAGGTGAGAAAATTTAAAAAAAAACATTTTTTTCAACTGAAAGTAGCCATATTTAAGGAGAATATTTAATATATTTAAAAGATATCAAAGACAACCTTATGAGAGAATGCATGCACATGGTTACATAAAAGAGAGACTGGTGCTTTCGATGCCCACACCGGCAGGCCTTAAAATTGCTTGCGAATGACTGGAAACCATGGCCAAGTGCCAGCCAGAAGCAACATCACCAGAATGGAATTCACAGTTACACCGCTAAGACTTATAAATACAGTGAGGGTCCAGGAGCCAGGACCTTCAGGCAAATCAGCCTTGTCTGGTCTGGTCTGGTCCGGCTGACTGAGCAAGCGAGGCCTCTCTTTGCATGAGGCCTTCCTCAGTGTCAGTGACTATACTCATTTGTCCCCTAAGCTAAAACGTCCCAAGGGATAGGGGGACAGTGGCCATCCTTTTTCTGTCCAGACACTCTTAGCTGGGGCAGGCAGTCTGCCTGAGAAGAAAGTCAGGGGGCACATAGTTGGTCCAGGGACAGTATTTGGAAGTTGGGAAAGTGGAACCATTTTTTAGTGTGAATTCGTGTCACTTTTGGCTTGGCCTTTCAGAGAAACTATGCCAAATTCTATGAACTGAGTGCTGTCATCAAGGAGAAAAGTAAGATAAATTAAAGACCTGTATCTGCAGATAGTTGTAGGAAACCAAGAATGCAGCCTGGTGATGGCTGGACAGGTGGGTAAAACGAGCTGAGACCAGCACAAGTGAATGAAGCAGCCGAGGTGATGGGAAATCAGAAGTGTCCCGGAGCTTAGCAGAGATACACTCAGTGAATCTTCTCTCACCATCCTCCTGAACCAGAAGGAAAAAATTAGGGAATTGAGTTTGTAATGATTTCATTCAATGGAGGCAGAGTCCGAGGCAAAATAACAACAATGATAACAATAAGCTCTTATTCCAAGGCAGGTACTAAGCTAAACATGTTGGATGCATTTTCTCACTTAAACTCCTGACAGTCATGGGAGGAATCTACCACTATTTTACTCACGAGGAAACTGAATCTTAGAAAGGAGAAAAGTATGCCAAAGGTCACGTAACTGGATAGTGAGACTATGGTCTTTGTACCAAAATATGATTAACTTTAGAGTCCAGTTCTGAACACACACTGACTGCTCACTTGCTCACTTATTCCCATATTCACATACGTGTTACAAACACAGTGTGCCGGGTGCTAGGCTAAAACAGAGGGAGAAGGAAAGAGACCCAGCCCCCTCTGTTCTCTTGGCATGAAACCTACAGTCCAGTCATGGATGAGGTATATATTCATGAAATAATGACACAAATATATAGCTGTGAACTATGACATGTAATAGTAAGGAAGGGTCATAGGGACAAGAGAAGGCCTAGGTACTAGGACAAGTGTAGCCTTGTTATTAAAGGGACTATGAACTATATGATAAGTCATATTAAGGAAAGGTGTGTATGTATATATATACATATAAAGAAAATGTGATTATTTTGGAGGGTCAAGGAGAATTTCCCAGAGAAAGAGACGCAAGCATTCAGATCGGAAGGATTAAAAGTAGATAGCTATGCAGGGAAGAGAGCATGCTGGTTGGGTGGGTAGGGGGCACCAGGAGGTTCCAGAGCCCCCGAAGCTGGAGACAGCTGGTTCTATGAATACTAATCAACAAATAATGTGCACTACTGGTTTGTCACTTTTATTGTGTTTTATATTCCTCAACTTAACCTAAAACTTCTTACTGTTTCCCAAATGAATTGATAGGAAGATACTCTCACTGCTCTTTATGCATTTTTTTGTTTTCCACTAATTTTATCTGACGTTGCTTTCAAGGTTTTAGAGAAACAAGAGCCACATCTGTCATTGTTGCATTACAGTCTCTAAGATTATATACAAATAGGTAGTTAAAAATGCATTTTATGACAAAGAGAAAGAGGGATAGTAAAATAGTAAATGTGATTTCATAGAATAACCGAATGTAGTTCTTTGAACTGATATGCTCAATTAAGAATTGACATTGCTGTAAAAAATCTTATCTCTATATATCACATGAGCTAGGAAATAGTTCATTTTTAATTTTTGCTAAGTGAAGCTTTTTAATATTTCTTGAAACTAAATGAAAAAGTTTCCAAATTAATGCTCATCAGTTTGGCATGTGGGGGGAAAAAAATCTTTCCTCTGAAGCAGCTTTTCCAGGGAAGAGATTAGTATTAATTAGGGGATGTTTTACTAATGGAATATTTTTTTTGCCATTGATGTCACTGTCCTTCATCCCTGAGGACAGCATTACTGACAGAGCTGGTGCTTACCTGTGGTTGACTGTAGGCAGACGACCATTTCACAGAATTCCAGTTGTCACACATGCTGAGACAACTGACTGTGGTTTAAGCCTGATGCTACTTGTCAGGCCCAGCCTGGTTTGGAGCCCTACCTGTTCGAATCATAATCAGGCCAGAGCCTTGAATTCCACTCATATTTTTCACCATTATACAAAATAATTCTTAAAAAACTTTACACAATTAGGTAGGGCTCCTCAGACTGACATCAGTCCTTTTATTGTCTGTGGGGGATAAGATGGTGGGGAACCCTGTGCCCTACCTTATCTATCATGGTATTTCTAGGACCTCAAACAGTGATTGGCTGATAGCAGACAATTTAATACGTGTTCATTAAATAACTAATTGACCAAATGAGCAACAGTCCTGCCTGCTGCAGTTAGCCAGAGGTAGGTTCCAGATCATGACTTTTGAGAATCACCTCAAGTTTTCTTGCTACTTTCAGAAATTAATAATTATAGATTTAAAACTATGAATATCTACAATGAGAATGCTTATATTTCTATAATATCTCTGTAGTTAGCTGTTCCGAATGATGTAATGAATTACCTCAAAATTTAGCAGCTTAAAACAACTAGCATTTATTATCTCACTGTCTCTGAAAGTCAGGAATCGAGGAGCTCATTAGCTGGAGAGCTCTGGCTCAGGGTCTTATGAGGTTTCAGACAAGCCTGCTGCTGAGGCTGCAGCCATCTGAGAGTGGGAGTAGGTTTGGAGGACCTACTTCCAAGCTCACTTAGGTGGCTGTCGGCAGGACACCTCACCATGGGGGCCTCTCCATAGGGCAGCTTGATTGTCCTCCTGACATGGCAGGTGGCTTCCTCCAAAGCAAGTGACTCAAGAGAGATCATTTTTATCATCTAGTTTCCCAAAGTACGTGCTGTCACTTCTGCTTTATTCTATTCCTTAGAATTGGGAGTAAGTACTGAGTCCAGCCTACATTCATGGGGAGGGTAACTAGATCCTACATTGGAGGGAAGGAGTATCAAAGAATCTGTGGACATTTGAAACCACTAAAATACCTAAGTATGGAAATCCTCCCAATATATTAACATAAATTGCATGTTTTTTAAGTGCTACAGTATATCACAATGTTTGTTCAATTTGTCAATAAGAAATGCTTTTAGACAAAGTGCTTTTCCTGGAAATTAGCAGACTTTTAAAGTATAAGTAATGCCATTTTAGAAAAGCAACCAAAAAATCACAAAATTATGAGAATAAGATTTAGCAGTACTAGAAGAATCCAAATAATGGCATTTTATTTTATTTTATTTTATTTATTGCCTTTTTATTTTTCTGAAGTAGATTTCAACAAATTCAAATTTTAAAACAATTAAGAGCATCCCCTTTGTAACGAGTACTGTGTCACATGCTGTGGGAATGGGACAGGCATGTGTGCGAAGGGGGAAAGTGCAATCTACACCCAGGAAGCTGACGGTGGAGCAGAGATACTGGGCACACACGCAGAACTTGATATCAATACCAGGTTCACTGTAATGAGCTTTCTAATAGAACTACATAGAAAGTTCAGTGCGAACACAAAGAGAAAAAAGTTTATTGGAATTGGAAAATGAGAAGATCTTGCAAGAAGTGCCATTTGACTAGTCTTGGCAGACAGAGGCCCACCAAATGGGAAGAATTGCCAGCATGGAGACTGTACCTGTAGTAAAGACACAGAGGTAGGAAAGTATATACGTCCTAGGAGAATAGTCTTGAGGTGGGAGGGAAGGCGGAGTGTAAGACTGGGAGGGAGAATGGGAATAGTTGGATGCTGTAACAAGATACACTCTAGGCCATGGAGAGCTACCAAAGGGTTTCGAAAAGGGAGATTATTGAATAAATTATCAGATTGATGCTTTAAGAATTAAACATGTGGGAAAAATAATGATTATTGTTATTTATTTAATACTTACTATCTACAATGTACTTTGCATGTATTATATCTAATCCTCAGTGCACCTTATGGGTGTAGATATTTTCATCAGTGTTTTACTGATCAAGCAACTGAGGGTTAAATAGTTGAACTAAATCACCCTTCTAGTGAACACAGAAATTGCAATAAAATCTAGGATTGTCACCATACAAAGGGTTCATACTTTTAACATACATGCATAACTCTTTCCTGTATTATGAATAGACATTGAGGGATATTGAAAAATACGTATAGGATGTCAAAAAAAGTACTATAAGAAGCTGATTAGGGCCCAAAGGATTTAGTGTTCTCATTTCGTATGCTCCCATCCCTCTCTGTAAACCAGACCACCTACTGAGAGCATGTGCCAGGGTGCTGGGGGGAAATCCAGGACTATTGACTGAAACCAATCAACACAAGAAAATAGTTCAAAATAACAGTGCTATTCTGAGCTTCAAAAAGAGGAAAATACCTGAGCAGATCTGCCCCCTAATATTTTCTGGGCTCAGGGCAAGAGAAATGGAGGCCTACATACCATACATCTATTAAAAAGTTTTAAGTCAGGCTAATAGTTACATCAAATAGTCTCTGCCCTCCTACATTGACAAATATATGTACATAATAACACAATTGAAAAATATGTAGGAAACCATGATTGTTATATCTAAAAGTCAACAAAGTATCCAGTTACTGAATTTAATTATTATTGTGCACATCTGCATATTCAGTGGTTGGGTCGGTAATGTTTCCATGAACAATAAAATTAAGTTATATAGAATTTTTTAATTATTAATTCATAAAATAGATATCATCACCTTCATTTCTGATTTTGATGTCATGACAAAGATTTTCAGGAATGATTGAAATTTTAGAATCTAACATTAAAAGTAAAATGTAATTTTATTCAAAGTGTACACAATTTGAATACGTATTCATCAAAAGTGTAAAGTATACATAAACATGAAAAAATAAAAGTTTACTTTTGTTCTCAAAACTTCTTTTCTAAAATCATCAATTTCCTGTAAAATAAAAGGTAAACTTCAAAGTATAATTAATGAATGAAAAATTTAAACGATTCAAAAGCAGCTGAAAAATTTTTTTTTATTTTTGGAAGTTTAACGAAATCTTATTAAAGATTTTGGTAAAGACAAAACTATTAACAATTCTTGCCTTCATGGTTGATCTAAAGGATTGCTATGATACAGGTCACTTGTAGCCCTACACATAGTTAAGAGTAATAGAAAGAGTAATACTGCTTAATATTACAAGATGTTCTCCTGCCACAGCGTGAAACCCTTGGGAACCAGGAATTCAAACATGAAAAGCAGCAAATGGGAAGCTCGCCACTCCTGGGAAATGATGCCTCGTTATCCTTTGTATTCATGCTGACAGCAAAGACTTAACAAGTTGTGTCTGTTTCTTAACCTAAATGCTTCTGCTGCCCCCAAAGCCCCACTCTCCAAAGACATGTCCCCTGACCTCCAGAAGACAGCTTCCTGCCCTCAGGATGAAGCCAGTTCTGTCTCCCAAGACACAAGGCAAGACATCAGGGGAATCACCCTGCTGGGGCTTGGACAGCACTCCTCACACAGTAGCTGGAGCTGGAGGTTTAGAGTGGTTTGTGGCGCTGTGCAGCGCTGGGCACTGAATTCCAAGGGACCACGTGTCTTCTAAATATATTTCGTGTGTGTTTGTGACCCTCGTGGCTCCCTAAAGTGCAAGGCCCAGGCTCCAAGACTGGTGCTACTCCCAAGCGTCGCTTGTGATTGAGGTCTCCACAGTTTGCAAGAGTGGAGGGACCCTTCAGGGTGACTTAGTGGGTGAGGGCTGGTATCAGAAGGAGTGGCTGCCAGCATGAAGTTTTTACCTGTAAATATTTCCCATTGTGAAATAGCCTGGTTTTCATGAACTTACCAGATTCTACCAGGAGAAAACAAAAGATTACAAGGGTCCAAATAAATATGTGACAAAGTAGAGTTGGAAACTGGGAGGAAATGAGGTGAAACACAAGGGAATGATGTATTGGAAATAGGAATGAAAACCGGTCAAGAATGGAAACACCTGAAAAGCAGCTCTGGAAACTTCACTCACTACTGCTGTACAAGAGACCTGCTCCATTCACAGCTGCCAGTGTGACAATATGTGGCTGTTTAGTATTTACACTGAAGAACTGAGACTTTGGAAACCTTCAAGAGTGAATTCTGTACCAGAGAACAGTATTTAAAAAAAAACTCGTCTGAACTGCCTCTCAGATCTTCTCTATACTGTGCAGAAGCAAACAGCCAAATAATGACTTTGGTTTTGTGGTTAAAGACAACTACTATGCAACTTCTCAAGTGGTTCCTGGCTGTCCATATTTTATCCTTATAATTGAAACAATATTTCCCGCTTTTTTCAGAGTAATAATTTTAAAGGTGGGGTCTCTAACCTCCAGCACAGCCTGGCCCCCACAGTGTTGCACTGTTCCCAAATGACAAGGGGATTCAGAACAGATGGGTCAGCCTGGAGGCTGCAGGATTGGGGTTTTGCTCATGCGGCCAACTCTGACACTAGAGAAGGAAAGGCCCAAGGCTATCTCTGAGTCTTGATGGTTTTGGAATGACTTTAAAGTTATTAATCAACAAAAATAAAATAGGCGGGAACATGGTTGCTGTTGTTCTCTGTGCACGACCATGGAGTGGCAAGGTCAGTTGTTGTGAATGTAACTAATAAGAGACCATGAACTCTCTACCCAAACTCCAATGACTTATGTCACTGGCTTGCTGGGTGACTGCATCATAGACAGTGCTGTGCAGAAATCACTGTTTGTTAGTGACCAAAGTATAGTAACACTGTATTAGAAACCTATTTTATGGCAATGCATCTCCTAACTGCTCAATAAATACTTGTTAGGTAAATATTTGCTCATTAATTAACTAAACAAATGTTTATTGAATACTTGCTGAGTCTTGATACAAAAATGAATTTATTAAAAACTAATCTCTTGGAAGTTTCCTTCCAAGAGAACCTTCCAAGGAACCTTCCAAGAGATTAGTTTTGCAAATATGCTGAGGATGAATGAATGACCCAAAATTATTTTTTCATTTTTTATGTAAAGGAATTTGAATTTACTTTGTTGAAAGATCCAGTAGAGAACTCAGAGAATGTACTTGGAACGTTTCTTTTGTTTTACAACATGTCTCCATATTAAGAAAACCATACTGTTCTGCAAGGTACTCTGATTATAATACAACTGAAAATAAAACATTAAAAACCCAATCTCACACATGCTCCAGGGTGCTCCCCCAAAATCATCTTGCATTTAGAAGAGTACTTTCCCTGGCATTTTTTAAAAGAAGTTACAGTAAGGAAAAATAACATGTATGACTTCAGACGCAGGAAAGAGGCTCCCATTTAGTTGTTAAGTTATGCAACTTCCTCACTGATGACTGAGAGCAAAGCACAGCGGCAGCAAATGGTCAATAAAGAGTGAGGCAGGAAGTGTGTGGTGGCTCTAGTCCCAGGAGGGCTCCCCATACGGTGCCACGGAGGAAACAAATCTCTTTGGCAGTTAGAGTTTTCCTGCTTCTCACATGATACCAAACAGAGCACAATGCAGGGGCTGAAATGTGGAGGTTGAAAGGAGTGCAGAGAAACAGAGAAATAAGAGAATGAAGTCTCAGAGTCGGTGTCCAGGCAGCACTTTCCACTATGTGGGCAGCTGGGAATTTGGAGGCACTGATTCTTCAATCTGTTCAGTTCATGCAGGACCTCATAAGCAGTGGACACCGAGGGGACTGTGGATTCAAAAAAGATAATAATGTAATGATGATCATAACTACCTCCCGGTCACTTGGTGTTCACTAAGAGCTGACACTACACATATGTTATCTCAGTTAATACCCACAAAAGCATTATTACTCAGGGATTAAAAACAATACTCTGAGATTTCAATCATGCATGTGTCCAGGGTTACAAAGCTAATAAGAGGCAGAGCATCATTTAAAACCAAAATTGGTGTCTGACTCCACAGCTCATGCTTTGAATCACAGTGCTATGCTACTGCTATATACTTTTTTCCTCAGGGAATTTATGAATGAAATGTTGGTTAAAATATTAAGCAGAATATGTGAGATGTCCAGTGAATGGCATGACTGGTAGACGCTGGAGCGATGGGGTGGTGGAGGACTTGTGTCTGAGGTGATGCAGGGAGGCCTCTTGAACAAGGCAGAATCTGCATCTGGTCTGAAGAATCAGAAGTGCTTAGACTAAGGGGTGAGAATTAGCCAGGAACGTGTTTCAAATGTCATACTTTTTCATCTTACTCATTTTCACTGGTACTAATAAACATTAAAGATTTCAAGAAAAATGCAGCAAGTACCCACTATGTGAAGGGCATTACTTTTGCTGCTTTTAAGCTTTTTCACATTCTTTAAGGGAGGGACTGGTTAGGCTCCAGTGTCTGGATCCATTAGACCTCGAGCCAGATGGCTCCATGGGGCCTTGGGAATGGCCTGCGGACAGTCTCCACTTTGCACATATCCATGAAAAGAATGGCCCCTTGGGAGTTTTGCAAACCTGCAATTTGGGGATAATGTAATTCTAATTGTAATTCAACTACCCCCAGATATAGGGTTGCCAGATTTAGCAAATAAAATATAGGAAGCTCAGTTAAATTTTAATTTCAGATAAACAGCAAGTAATGTTTTAGTACAAGTAGGTCCCAAACACTGAATGGGATATCCTTATACTATAAAATTTATTTGCTGTTTATCTGAAATTCAAATTTAACTGGGCTCCTACATTTTATCTAGCAATTGGAACAAGATAGGAATTAGAGGGAAAATTCTGAGATTTAAATTGATCTGTCATAAATAAATACTCCTCTGTTGAAAACATCAAATCAGCCTAAAAGGAAAAAGAAAGAAAAGAAAAATTATCACTGGTACTACAAACCCCATGAAATGTGACCCATTTTTAACATGAAACTGATGGAGCAGGAAAAGAGTTTCATCACAAGATAATTTTGTGGAGCCAATGTAAAATCTCTGGGTTTTTAGACCTTACATATTCATTCAAGAAATTCTGACCTTCTAATAACAGCCAGGGTTGACCCAAGCAGATCACTTGCTCTGTATCAAGATAAAAATACATTTCATGCCTTGTACCCTGAGGATAAAAAAAGGACATGCTGAAAACTGCATTTCCAAGTAATGCCCCCATTAAAGATGACAATTAAGTGGGGTTCACTGAGGAGGCACATGCCTTCAGATTGTAAGAATGATGATTGTTTTTAGAGTTGGAGTCAAATATCAGCCTTTAAACCAAGTTAAATCCAACGCTGCAGCTGCCTTCTGTCACTGACACCACTGTGGAAAAATTCAAGAGGCACACTCAAAATTTTTTTCTAGTGCATTTTTTCAAAACAACTCAACATTAATTGCAAGTGCCCCCAAAACAGAAAGCAAATGTATTTACCTATTTAATGTCTACCTTGCCAGTAATTACCAAATGAGGAAAACTATTCTGAAGAGAAATAATGTACTCAGAGAAAAGGTAAAACATGAAAGGCATAAAGGAATCCTGAAGAGGGAGAGACTTAAAGTCACATTTAAACATAAATCTTGTCAGGTTACAATACCATGGATTGCCAACATCTGCTGAACCTAGATAGTTTATAATCACTAAAATTGTTTTAATCTTCCTGTGGAAGGCTTACCAAGGAAGTGCTGGATTACACTGGGTTAAAATTTCTAAGAATGAGCAGTGAAGAAAATGATGCCTGCATTAATGGAGTGGCTACACAGTAAAAATCTCATGTCTGCAACATATCTGAACCAGGCTGGGGTTATCAAAAGATAGAGCACTCCATTAGGGTGACATGTTCTCAGCTATGTAATCACCTGGAAAGGTGCCAACCATTATTCACCTTCACCCATTCCTGCAATTATCTCTGACCTGGCATATTCTTACCTTCAGAAAGAAAGGAAGACTTAAAGTTTGAGTCTGTAAAACAGGGAGAAAGCCATAAAAACCAGAGCACAGACAGGGCAATGAGGGAAGATGCCAGAATACATTGCCAGTGAATGGTATTCTTTGTAGTGAAGCATCAGCTGGAAACATGGTGTCTCTCAGAGTCCGTCTGCCTACCATGCCCTGCCTGGGACCACTACAGTGCAGTATTTAGTACTGTGTGAAGTTAGCGTGACAGTCACCTACAATGTTTTTTCTTTAGAAGGGCAATGCATTTGCACTTTCATGATACTTTAGTAAATGCTCAGGAGTGAACATTCTCACTCTCTTTCACTGAATTTCCTGGGATCAAGAGGAGTATTTCTGTGACATTAAGGTATAAATTGATAAACTATAAAAGAGCTAAGCAAATTCTTGTTAGACTTTGATAGGAACAGTGATATAACATGCAGTAAGCAATGAGCAAAGTGAATGTGTTGGGTGCATTCAGGCACCCATTGAAATAGAGTATATTGGTCTGACTCTTAATTCCACCCCCTTGCTGCCTTACTCTCACATGCCCTGGTCTCCGCTCAGCCTGCCGTTCTCTGATCGCTTCACTGCATAGCCTCTTCATGCTGATATGGTTTTGCATGTTCTGTCGGCCCTGGCAGGCTTCCTGCCCTTTGTCTCTTGGATGAACCTCTGTTTATCCTTCAAAACTCAATTCAGGGCCTGGCAGGTGTGGCTCAGTTGGCTGGAGTGTTGTCCTGTAACCAAAAGGTTGTAGGTTCAGGTTCAGGTGTGTGTGATCCCCAGTTCAGGTGCATACAGAAGGCAACCAATCAATGTCACATTGATGTTTCTCTGTTTTGCCCTCTCTTTAAAAAAGCAATGAAAAAATGTCCTCAGGTGAGGATAAAAAAGAAAAGAAGAAGTAAAGAAAAAACAAAAACTCTCAATTCAGAAATCACCCTCTGACATCTATTCCTGAACATTCCACCCAGGCCCCTCCACTGTGGTGCTCCAGCCCTACATTCATACTTCCACAAACAAGCATTAACATTGGATTCCAATTAGTTATTTCTCTGCTTTCCTCTCTCAATGGACTCCACTTTCTTAGACCAAGATTGCCTTTTTCTGCTTTTTGTTCTCAGAACAGAGTGTGTTATATGGCTCACACCAGTGATTGATACACATTTGTTCAATGACTGAGTAACCTGGAGTGTGCCTGGCCTGGACGCTCCATGAGGTCGTATGACAGGTGCAGCACCCAACACACACATGTAAAGACACCGACACTCCAAAGCTGTAAACGTAGTGATACCAGCAACAAAAACTGTAGCAGTTTCCTCCCTGAGAAAAGGGAGAGGAAAGTTGTGTGGGAGGGGCTGGGGAAGGAACGATGTGAGGTGGCTGTGACAGCGGGGTGAGAAGGGGGGAAGGCAGCGTGGCCTCCTCGTACTGGCAGGCCACCAGCGCGTAGTGTAGGACAGCAAAGTCGGGACATTGTTAAAAGAAGGACTAGTATGAATGGAGGGTTTACATTGGAGAATAGGTTAAAAATCTTCCCATTCTTCATTGCAAGTTACAGTGGGAACCTCCCAGTGTCCAGTGTTACAACTTTCTCTGGTCGGAGGCACATGCCTAAAGGAAATTCTGCTCTCAGTGACAACTTGTATAGTCACTGTTTCTGGAGTTCCCACGGACGGTGCGCACATGGATCTGCAAAGATGACATGAAATATTTTTCAGCAAATAGAGCATGTAACTCTGCCTCAAAATATGCAGTACCTGTCTTGTCTCAGCCTTCAACTTTTCTATTCATCTTTTATAATTTTGTGAAATATATTTGAGGATCCCTTTTGGCCTAAAACTAAAAGCTAGAGAAGCATTCTTATTGCCTTTTTGTCATGAACTGTGGCTTTTCAATTTCTAGACTTGGAAATGTTTTCTGATTATGAGGATAAAAAGTCCAAAGGTTAGAAGAACATCCTGAACGGAGGGAACAGCCAGCAGAAGCTGAGGCAGCTGAGGGGCGATGGGTGCAGCTGGGCTCTGCTCAGCAGCAGGTGTGGAGGCACAAGCGTGGGTGTGAGCCGGGTGCTGGTCCAGGTGGCAGCAGGGCTCGGTGGGATGGTTCAGTGGGCTAGTCAGTGAACAGCTCCCTGAGATGGTCTGCCTTCACCTGTGTACACCATGTGGAACAAGCCACTGACCATTTCCTCCTCGGATTTTCTCATCCTAAGGAGGGAATGACCGTGTGTATTTGTCAAAGAAATTACTGCAGTGTCTCAATCAGAAGCAGCTAATAGTAGTAAAGACCTTTGAGAACATGAAGAAAGCAGACAAGTAAAAAATAACAGGAAGTGGAAGAGAGTCTGTGACCCAAAATGTTCCATGTCATATGCTGGTGTCAAGGAGGTAATAAGGCCTCAGAAAAGATTTGTTACTTAGGAGGATGGTAATGCTGGGGACCTAGTAGCCTGTTTCCACACTTCAAGGAGCACGCCCTCCTCCTCAAGTGTTTATTTTTGCATCGGAATCTCCCTTTCCTCAGCCCATCCCCTTTTCAACTTTGTACCAACATAACCAGCCAACTCACTTGACTACACAAATGACTCAGGATTTCTTGAGTTACAAGCAGCAGTTCCTTAAGAAGCTTTCCTTTGCTCATTGTATAAGAGACAAGCACACAGAGGCTTGTCTCTTACAGGTTAGGTCTTTTCAGCGTGGAGTGAAGCAAAGAAAAGTTAGAGGACAGCTAGAGCCAAGCTTAACTGGAGAATGAAATGCAGAACTAACTTCAAAAGGCACGTGATTCTTTCTGAAGCCTCAGCCTAGACTTCCTAAGTGAACCTGAGCTCAAAATCTCTGTTCCCATGAATGGTGAAGCCTGTATATTTGGGGCATTTTTGTACAAATGGATAAACTGAGAATTTAAGGAGGAAAAACCAACTTTTACAAAAGATTTTATTTATTTACTGTAAGGAGAGGGGAAGGGAAGGAGAAGGAGAGGGTGAGAGACATCAGTGTGGGTGAGAGACAGCGATGTGGGAGAGAAACATCGACCAGTTGCTTCTTATTCACCCCCCAACAGGACCGAACTGGCAACCCAGGTAAGTGCCCTGACCAGGGATCAAACTGGCGGCCTTTTGCTTTGTGGGATGACGCCTAACCAACTGAGCCACACCAGTCAGAGTGGAAAAGGCAACTTTTTACATTTTCAGCCCACATCAGCTAGGTGACAACTACTAAAATACAGGGTGAGGCAAAAGTAGGTTTACAGTAGTTTACATAGAGAATAATACAAAAATTAATAAGTAATAATACAAGAATAAACCTTGAGTTCTGTGTACTTACAACTGTAAACCTGCTTTTGTCCCACCCTGTGTGGCTGCATTCAGAGGGTAGTGTGGGTCGCCAGCCACTGCTAATCAAGATGGAAATTTTGGCCAAGAACTGAGAAGCAGGGTACGGTGTGTCCCATGTGACAAGGAGCATTTCTCATCAGGAAGATAACTGCATCACCAGTTCCAGGAGTTTTCTTGGTTATTTAAACTCTCTGTCTTGGAATTAAGTTCACAGCTTACCAACGTCAACAACTCTCTCCTTCTGTTGTATGCTTTCACAGAAGGAATCGGGAGCCATAGAGGAAAATGGGAACTAATGATTCCAAAGAGTTTACATTCCTTATCACATTTAATCCTCAGAAGAGCCCTGAAGAGTCAGTGCTCCTTTCTACGTGTTACAGGCTCTTCAAAAACTGAAGCTCAGGAAACTTCAGTAACTTGTTTGGAATCTAGATAGCTAGAAATGGAAGTACTGGAATTAGAATTCATAACTCACAAATCTGTGTTTCATCCACAGCATCAGTTTACCAGAATAACTTGGGCATGGCCTCAAAGACCTATGTTGGAAACCCCTTTTCTGGTTCTAAGGAAGGAACTTCTGAGCATCAATAATAAATCAAATGAGGGTTAAATTATATATATATATACACACATATACACAAATATATATATATACATATACACACACACATTACACACACATGCACACACACTGCAATTGTCTCTTTGTTCCAAGACTGAGAATGAAAATAATTAGAAGTTGGCATCTGTGTCCACTTTAATCTGATCTATCTGTCTAACATTTCTCTGGAAAGCTCTTGAATGCCTTGTTTGCCTGTCTTATCCTGTTGTCTACAGATGGCAAAGTATTTCATATCCTACACGGGGAACAGATCACTTTTAAGGAAGAAATGGCATTCTTTACCGACTTTTCCTACTTTAAACCCACTGAACGTTGTTCAACTGCAGCTTCAAGGGCAGAGAAGAAGCTGTAACAAACACCTGTGGAGGGCTCGGTCACTTTTCCCATGTGATGACTAGTGGTGGGGAACTTAAAACCTTATCCTTGGTATCTTTTGGAGTCCAGACAATTCAGTGCTCTCTTGGGATGAGTAAATATCAGCCTATTTCCAGGAGGATTAACTGGTAAGATGATGGGAGAAAAGTTGCTAGTTTTTAGAGGGCTATATTTAAACTGCTATCTCCACTTCGTAATGAATCTCAGATGATTTATTTCTATGTTGCTATAATATCTAGGAAGGAACAATATTTTATGCTGTTCTAAGGGTAATGGTAGTTTCTTTCCAAGATGTTACTTTTGGTCTCAGAGTTAATGTTTGTTCATTAATATATTTAGTGGCCTTTAAAAGGGCCATAAAATAGAGTACAGTCAGAACACCTGGCTTCTGTGGCTCCCTATTACTGAACATATATTTGTAGGCAAATCCTTAATTTCTGTACCTATTGTGGAGGTAGCAATGCCTATCCAGCTTCCTTCATAGCCTCCCATTTAAAGGGATAAAATGAAAAATATTTACATACCTTGAAAGTTCTGAGGGTCCTAATGGGAAGCAAAGAGTGGACTTTGTGAACAGAAAGCCCCAAATTTGAAATTTAGCTTTGCTGCTTATCACCTGTCTGGGCAAATTTCCTAAACTCTATGTCTTGGCTACTTCATCTGTAAAGTGGGCCCAAGCCAGTCCCTACCACATACATAGGTTACTTGTGAGGACCAAGAGGACTATTCTGCCTAATTATAACATAAGGAAACTGAGGTCCAAGTTGGCAGTGTCTTACCCAAATTGATTCATCAACAAATACTTACCGAGTTATTCCAAGGAGTGTGCATGCAGGGATTCAAAAGCTACTGCTGAAATTCTGGTGCTGCCTCAATTCTTAGGAAGACTTTTCTTTTTAATTCAGAGCTGTTTCTGCTCCTTTATTTCAAGAGGAATTGTTATATTGCTGACTCTTTTTTGTTTTTTGGCTAATGACTCATTCATGAGTTATCTAAGCCTCCTGTTCCTTCTTTCTTTCCCTCTTCTGCCATCTCTATCATGGAACAATTTCCTTTCTGCTAGGATTTCTGGAGATTGTGAAAGAGTGCTGAGTGACAGTGAATTAACTCCTTGTTAGCTAGTGGCCCTGTCTCTGGGGAGGGAAGACTCACCCCACTGCTGCTGACTGATAAGAAGATGACAATCTCTGCTTCTTTAAAAGCCTCCACTGCTTTGACTTCCAGATTGCAACTTGCCTCATTCTGCCTTAACTGTTCCCTCTTTGCTGGATCCTCTCCCCAGGCAAACCCCTTAAATGTTAGTATTCCTTGGGGATCTGCCCTTGGTCTTGGTCTTCTCTTTTTATGATCACATATAAGCTTGTGTCCTCAGCTACCTTCTACCTGATAGTGACTCCTAAATCCATTCTCTTTCACAGTGAGTCTCTGAACCTCCAGGTCCAGATGCCCCTTGAACATCTCTGCCAGAATCGCACAGGCACATCAACGTGTGTCCAAAAATGAGCTTGCCGTTCCTCCACTTCATACCACCCTCACACTCTTCCTTCCTCCTGTAGGCTAATTAATCTGTCATTCTCAACCCCTAGATTGTGCTCCATATCCATCCAGTTTTCAAATCATTTTCATTTCATAGTAAAACACCTATCTCCTGGGCCTGTTTCCCATCACTAATGCAGTTGCCCCAGTTCAGCACTCATCTTTTTTCTTCATGTATTATTAGAGTAGCCTCCTAACTTTTCTCTGTGGCCTGATTCTCTCCATTCTGTCTCATCTGCTTTCTGTCTTCTGCTAGAGATAATTTACAAAACCAATGTTTATCTTTGTTATTCTTCTATTAGGAAGATTTTGCTAGATCCTCATTTTCTACAAAAGACACACCCACACACACTCACAAAGAAACTTCCAGGATTAGAACTCCCACATCTTTCCACCCTCTCCACAGGTAGCCTGCTGACCATTAGGTTCCAATCACAGTAAACTTGTCATCCTCTCCCAAGTGCTTGCCCTAGATGACAGGTGATTTTCTCCTCAAAGGCCCTGCCCATACCTCTCATCTTGCCTTCTCTTACAACTCCCCTTTAAGTTCCCTCAAGTTAGCCTTTAAGAAAGGCAAAGTTCTTTCTTCCATGCATTCACAGCACTATATTTATAACTTTATATTGTGATATCTTTATATCAGGACATTGAGTTCATCAAATTGGAGAACTTTTTATTTCAAAGACCCTATCACATTGGAAAATGCCTCACATACAGAAGGAATTCAACATTTATTGAATGAATGCACTTATGATTATTATTAAGACCCACAGAGTCTTGTTTATTATTCTGTCTGCATAGTGCAATATTCAATTGTTGATAATCCCTTACTAAATAATTCACTTAACACCCCATGAACTAACAAAAAGAGCCTTCATATATGGCCTTGATATCACATCAAGATGTTAACATTTTAGAATTAGGATTTCAAAAATATTTGTGTACCTTATGGCTTTAAGGAACTTCTAGGTCTCTCTAAAGTTTATCTAGCTTTAATTCATTTAAATTGTTTTTAAAAAGTAATCATTATACTTAAGCTAATCAGACCCCAAATTTCTAATTATTACATGAGATCTAAAGATAGCTGAAATCTAAATTTATTCCAATAAAGGGATAGAATGAAGTCACAGTACCATAGTTTGAGGAAGTAGTGCATATATGATGCCATAGAAAAGGAAGAAACAAAAAAATTTCAAAATTAATTGAACCAATTATATTTACATGTATTACAATGTGAAGTAGTGTTAGAAGTTGAATGATACATTCATATGTTGGTTTTATGAAAGTATCATGGTATGCAGTTGTCTAACATGGTGCCTAGAGCTAAGAAAACAGTAATAATAATTGCAATAAGTAATAATAATTGCAATAACATCTACTGGTCACCTATCATATGCTAGGTGCTGTGATAAGCACTTAACATGAATCACTTAATCCTCCCAGCATCTCTTTGGCACAGTTCCTGCTCCCCCTGCAGCTGTGGGAGGAGTGAAACAAATCTTACTGGAGGACACCACAGATGAGTTTTAGAGCTATTTGAGCATAGGTCTGACTGTTCTGTGTTCAATGAAGGAGTGTCTTTTAATCATCTTGATGCTATACTAATTAGTAAGTAATTGACAAGTCATTTGGTACATTTGTGTGAACTGTTTTGACACGTCTAAAATGATAAGGCATCTGACATATGCTGTAGTTGTTAATGAGAAGAAAAGAGAAACAAAATTCATTGAGAATCATCGAAGTTAGGTATAGTTAACTATTAGTTAACTATAACGACAGTTGGCTTTAAAGTCTGCTTTAATCTCAAAATCTTGAGCATTTACTGTAAAATATGCCTATATGTGTTTTCTGGACCTAGAACTCCTTCTTCAGTAGAATTGTAAAAAAAGCTATTTCTTTGAAATTGAAAATTACCAGGAATGAGTACTAATTTATTATTTAAGCATAGTGTGAGATTCTGAGGTCTGCTACTGGATGTGAGAAATACAGTTTTCTGTTGGAGGGTAATTTTAAAAATATTTGATAGTTCTGTGAGTACTGTTCAGGTGTGAATGTACTCAAAATAATCACAATTAAAAAAGCCTAAATATTTTATAATGCTTTCGCCAGGTAATTACCTTCAGAATATCTGCCCAGCACAGTATGTTACAAGCAACCAATAAAGAAAAAAATTACTTTTTCTTGATATGTGATCTCCAGAGTCAATTTATGCATCATAGATGAAGATGGAGCTGCGTTTATTCTATTATTTGAGGAACATAGAAAACATTCTCTTGTCCCAAAAGACTTTGCCATAAAAAAAAAAAAGAAAGGAAAGAAAGGTTATGGGATTTAAAGGTTTTCAAGTCTTTGGTTGCTCTCTGTCAACATAGAAATATCCCTGGGACAGGTAACCCTTTGTGCCTTTATCACATCCCTGGGTAATCAAATTGGATGGCTGCCAAAATGCAGAATCCCAGACCTACTCTCAAAGATTATGTTGTGATGGGGCTGGGACCCAGGAATCTGCATTTTAACAAGCACTTTGATGATTCTGATTTTGAGAGTCTTCTGGACAACACTGAAAAAACTTTGACTCAACGGATGATTAGGATAATTAACAACTAATTATTAACTGGTAACATTGAAGCAAGAGTAAAAGAAAAAGTAAAAAGTTACCAAACTCAAAATTTATCTCATTTGGATCCTGCCTGAATTCTCAGGTTTATTCGAACTTAAGTATCAACAGGTGAAATTAATGAAACACGAGCTCCTTCACTGACTATAAAAACTCAAGGAAAGGGAAAAATGACTTTCTTTTTGTTTCCAAATGGTTCTGTTTAATAGCTCCACAAATCAGTGCTGAAATGCTAAAATTTTAGAGCAGAATGTACAAAACGTTCTTGAATTATATTTTGTTCTTGGGTGCCAGGCACATTGGGTTTGTATCACAAAACACTGAAATAATAAAAAGCAGGTTCCCTGTCAAGTTTCTTTCGCAACTGGGAAACTAAGAGTTCATGTATTTTGCAAAGAATTTTGACAAAATAACTGCCATAGATGAAGGGTGAATCCAGTGCCCTCACTATACAATGAATGACATAGAGATGGGGGTGGGGGTGGAAATAGGATTTAAGAAGATAGTATATGACAAATTAGGCTAATAATACTTTTAATGATTTGTGGGAAATAAATCTCTTTATAAAAAGTCACTGCAGTTAAAATTTGGCCTGTTGTTAAGACAAGCTTGTTCCATGTGATGGAGACTCTGAGTTTGGAAGCTTAGAAAAAACCTTGCAAGAGTGCTAGTGTGGAGAAAACAGGAAGACAACTTCCTCTCTGAATATACACCATTTCCTGGGGAGGAAGTGAGGACTTTTTTTTTTAAGTTCTTTGTTGACTCTGTAACAGAGAGGCATCTATTTAGTGATGACGATATCTGTTTATACAACCAGGATATCAACCTTTAAAATATATGTAATCCTGAAAGTACCTTCTCTATTTAATAATGGCAAAGTTCAAAGCCCTTATGCTTCAGGCATACCTTGTTTTATCATGCTTCATTTTATTGTGCTCCATAGATGTTGTCTTTTTTACAAATTGAAGGCAGACCCTTTACCAGCAAAATGACTACAACTCACTTTATTGCAGTTGTGTCTCCCCCACTTCTACGAAGTATGTCTGTAGCTGGTTTGGAATGTGTTGTATTTTATGATCACCATTGATTTACTAACAGCCAACATATACTGCTGGGCAGTTTTTAAGGGACAGCAGTTAAGCACCACACTGTAAAGTGGATTTCAGCACTGCTCTTATTTTAAATACGGTGGCATGTCCTGAGGCAACATCACCACCTAGCAGACAGAGCAGTGAGGGGATGGGTATTGTCCAGTGTACCCACACCCACCCTCACCAAACACCTGCTTTGTATGTGTAGGTGAAAAGAGGCAGCAACCTCAGCCAGTGATGTAGAATGGCATAATCTGTGATGCATTTGGTATGTGGGATATCCACTAGTTGAAACTTGATTATAACCAACTTCAATTAAGGATAAAGCAATAGCATTAAGGTGACCACAACTTACTAACCAATTTGGGAAATTGTGAGTGTAAACCAAGAACCACTAGGACAGCACTGAACACTGACTTTTAAATAGTGCCCTTAACATTCTATTGAATGAGGGCAGAATTTGCCCTGTAACCTTCTGTGGGCTGAAAAGATGGGCCAGTGAGTAAACTGAAATGACATCCTTCGCACAGTGTTACAGCAGAAAGAGCACACCACAAAAAGCAATGCTCAGAGTCCCCCGAAGCCATAGATTTCCAGATTACAACAGAGAACTGTAACTGGAGCAATTACAAGAAAACAAGCCCCTCTACTGGGGGCAAAGTAAATCTCTTGTGAAAACCGAAGAGCAGTGGATTTAACATCTTTCCTTAAGTTACCTTCGAAGAATGTTGTGGTTCAACCTTCCCGTGTTTTTTCAGGAAGTTGGGAGGTTTTTTCAGGATCTTTCCCTCCCCTTTTTATCCTCATAACACTTTATGATCTATATAATTCGTGTCTTTCTTTTATTCAGCAAACTTAAAGTTCTAGAAAATTCTTTCTAAAACCATGTTTTCCCAGTGTTCTTTTTTACACCTTTATTATTTCTAGGAATTTCCAAAGTACTTAATAAACAATATTTTGGTTGCAGAGGTGCTCCAGAACACCTGAGACAGCCCTTGTTGCCTGGCCCATACTGCCGACTGTAAGTAAATGTGGTATTTTCAGGCGAGAATAAAAGAAAAAGCACCTGCATTCTTTTACTTTCAGTCTAAGGAGGACGGAATGAAATGGATTACCTGATGACTCTTGCCTGCTGGCAATTTCAGTATTCCTGCAATAATAAAAGCTTTCTGGCAGAACTACTGACTTTACTCTTGTATTAATACTCACTGATCACAATTATCCATTCATCTGAAATAAGCTAAATTTTGAAGACATACAAAGCTAAATTGTCTAAATTGTTTTCTGTGTTCATAAGCCATTCTGAAGAGATTGAGCAACTATTCCTGGGTAACCTATAAAAAACTTCATTGCTTAGACTGCTCAGTAATGAATATTAATTCAATCAAAACACAAATTAGTCGGACATTTAGGATCAGAAAGTTCATGTGTGTTACTATTATTACCAAAAAATATCAGTTTTTCTTTAGTCATGTAAATAAATCTTGTTTCTCCTTAAATGTGTAAAAATATTCTGTTGGGGACTTACATAGAAAACCTGAACAGAATACCTGAAGGATCAAAAACAAAATGTAGCTTTGTTACCTTTTAGAGATCAAGATGTCAATGTCCATCTGTTTTTGCTCTAAACCAGGAACTGGAGCTATTTCAAAAGGAGCAACAAAGAAGGCAGGGGTGGAAGGAGGGAGGCAGATTTTTGTCCTCTGAGGGGAAAGGGTAAAATGGGGTTCTGATGACAGGGCCACCTCTACCCATCAGCCAGGAGAAGAGTAGAATGCAGCCCCTCAGGAGCAGTGACATTTGGGCTTTTGCAAGGGGAATCATCCAGCTGGCCATGTGAATTCAGGCTGTGAACCACAGTGAGTGTCATAGGCTCTAGTTTGAGCAGCACGAGTCTCACACCTGCACACGTTACCCAGTCTACCCCAGCCTGGTGCTTGGGCACAGAGTGTAAGTCAATACAAACTGGTAAATCTGAGTTAAACTTAGCTTGAGCCGCTTGAAGGGAGTGACCATGTCTTATTTATTTATATTTGTATTCCAAATGCAGTACCTGAAATATCCTAGACACTAGACACTGAAGTTGTGTTTAATAATGAAACATTTATAGAGCATCTGCAATATACCAGACATCATGTTAAGGCCAGCGGGATGGTCCCTGGGAGTTCACGCACAGTCTTGTAGACGTGGTTAAATGAAATACATTGGTAGGTCTGTTCTATTAAAGTACTCTGAATAATCGTTACTAACAAAACAATAAATGTCAAGAATTAGGTCAGTACAGTAATTGCTCAAAGAACAATTCACAGATTGAGCATTCAGTTATGTGGCAACCATATGGTTATGCATTTCCCCGTGTGGACATACTGTAAAATTCACACATTATATAAAAAGAAATCACACCAGGAAAGTACAAGCTAATATAAATAGTAGAGTGAAAAACATATTACTGAAGTTTACTGCTTAGTAACAGATTTACAGATTTGAGCTTCTGATTTTTAAGAATTCCATTGATGCCAATTTTGAGAAACCCAATCAATGTATGAAGAAGGAAGGATAAAAAAGAAATGAAATGTAGTAGAACAGTGATGAGGGGCAGGGAAGGAACTGACTTAATTTAGCTGTAGCTAACATTAAAATGTATAAAATCTCTAATGCCCACCTTGGCAGGGAGCCAGGAGGCCTGGGTCCTTCTTCTTTCTCTGCTACTAAATTGCTGTAATGAATTTCAGCAGATTTCCTCACCTGTAACATGAAGATGGTGAACTATTTCTGATATGAATTGTGGTTTTAAAAAAAAGTCTAGGGTATTTTCTGAGACCTTTTGATGCATGTGCTTTCATCTTTACAAACATATCAGTAGAATTATAGACCCATAATTCAGTGACCTCTTTATTATCCTGAATATAATTAACTCGATAATACAGGTAAGGCTGTGTCAGCAATTCCTTAATAATATCCCTTTCCAAAGGATAGCTCCTCCTCATGCTCCTTAGTTTTTGTAACTTTCTCATATTTCTGTTATAGGAACTTGCCTGGAGCAATGTATTTTTGTCTGTTCCTAGGTCTATTATCCACAATAGATTCTGAGCTCCTTGAGGGTAGACAGGGTGACTTACTCATCTTTCAGAGTCCTTGCAAAGTACAGGGATTGGCACATAGTAGGTGCTCAGTGATGCTGGGGGAAATAGAAGGCAGCAGGAAAAGAGAAAGACCACATATGAGACAGACTGACTCCACAGAAGAAGCCATAAGCATGAGTCTACAGGAGCTGAGCAGGGCTGCTGAGGACGGGACACTGTGGAGGTCACTCATTCACAGTGTCACCAGGGATCGGATCCGACTCAGCTACACATGGCTCACAGAGGACTGAATAAATATTGAATAAATATTTAATCAACTTAGGAAATTCCATATTTGGCATATGTTTCAGATAACTTCTCTTTGTCCCTCTGGATCTATCTCCACCCTTTGTCACCCTGCTCTGGCACAAAGTTCTTGATCCTTTCAAGGCAGCTGTGTCTACAGGTCTCTCTCCTTCTTGATTCCAGGACCTTCTTTCTCCGCCAGTCCTTAAGGCCTGGGGATGATGGGAGCATAGCTATTAACCCTGGGTTCCTGCTCTCTCCCTTGGGATTCCCCTACACCTGCCTATATCTCAGTCATTAATCCTCAATCCCATTGCAAATTATCCTACTTGGAATGCACTATTTCTTGTCAGGACCCTTACTAATACAGTAGATAAGAAAGGAAAAATATTTCAGTGTAAAATGTGTCTGTACTCATATTATTGAGAATTACCACACTGAATTTTTTGGTAAACTTTTCAATAAATAGTTCTTTGTGTAGACTGTGTATTTTTATACACAGCTGACCCTCACTGGTTCACTCTTTCCTCAGTATGATGTTACAGATTCATTTCAGTATCTGTACCACAGAGGCAGTTTGTGTTTGAGTTGGTAATTATTTATGTGTACATCTGGTCCTTGGTGTTTAAATATATTTTTCTGTGACTTGTTACCTCTTGCATTGCAATATAGTATCTCAGGAGAAAAGGACCAAGCAGTTTTATGGCTAACTGATATCTGAAAAATATCTGGATATGAATATGAATATGAATTATGAGTTACAAATATGGTCTAGTAAATATAGAGCCAGGTCTGACAACAAACATTTTGTACATTTTTAGGCCTAATTTGATAGGATTTGTAATATTCTTTTCAAGAGCCAGCACTTCTTAAGGAAGTATACTAACCAGTTGGTTAGTATATTCATGATGAAATCATTATAAGAATCATTAAAATGTTCATTCTTTCGAGAGTGTTAAACTTATTAGTTCGGGCAATGGTCCAAATGCCATTCCTTGATCATTGATATATAAACACCATGAAGTCAGAGAATTTTTTATTTTGCATTCCACTGAATCCTCAGTGCTTAAAACAGAACCTGGCATTTAGTAAGTGTGTGATAAATATTTGTTGATTAAATGAATATATTGGAATGTGGTTATATTGTTGTCTTTTGTGTTTTTGCAATTGTATTGTCATTCATAGATGATAAAAAAGACAATCTGAATTCATATTTTCAATGGATATTTTTTGCATTCCTACTCTGTTCAAAGCACTGAATTAGGTGTTTCCTTTGGAAGTTCACATTCCATAAGTTAAAAAAATAACCTCTTGAATACAACATAGTCATTGGTGGCTGCCATCTCAATTGCTTTTTCTTTACATCAAAATGTCTTTGTTCAAAGCAAGGCTTTACTTCTTCCTTCCCTAGTTCTCATTTTGCCAGCTTTGCAGACATATATCGAAGCAATTAGCACTTTCCTTAGAATGCCTAGCTTTTCTCTGGGATTCCATGGCTGATGACCATGTTGCATCTTTCGTGCAGACCTGATCTTTCCAATAAAAGTGTTGGAAAGCTATTACTGCTGGAATGATTTCTTTCCACCCCATCTACCATGGTGGAAAAGAGACTCTTCCTCCTTGTCTGTGATTTGCATGAGGCTCCCATGGTGGCATGGTTCCCTTAGAGATTTTCCCAAGTCCTTTTCTGGGTTTTCATGTGACTCCAGTTGATCTATATATCAAAGTTATACAGACTTTTATATTCATAGATGTTTTGATTAATTCTCAAAATCATTTTACTTATTTGACTGCACATAGGTCCTTGCTTTGAGTCATTCTTATGAGGTAGTCCTAGCAGCTTCACAACTTGAAACATACTGAATAACACTCCAAACTTAGAGTAACTGTTCCTCAATCTAGATAAACTTCTGGAGGATGCAGAGTTTATAAGGGCAAGATACTATTATAATTGGTGAGTTCACATTCCCTTTAGGCAATTGAATATCCTCTTTCTCTTTTTCCCCTTCGTCCTTCTTCTTCCCTTTCTTCTCTCCTACTCTTTCTCCCTTTTTCCCTTGAGTACCCAGAGATCCACTTCCCTTTGTTAAGATTCACATTTACATGGTGGAGAGAAATGCTTTATAGATCCATCAATTGGGTAGAAATAATTATTCTAAGTAGTTCACAGAACTATCTATGTATTGCTCTGAAGAATTCATTCATGAAAATACTTTACAATGTATTTTCAGATTTTATGCCATAAGCAAAAGAGGCCTTTATTATCTTTTTTATTTAAGAAGAGACAAGGAAAAAAAACAGTCTTTTTCTTTTCAAAAGTGGCAAAAGTCATTGTAATCATATGAAACATTACTTCTAAATCACAAAACCAAAGAAATTCAGAAGTACAGCTTACTATCTTGATTGTTTTTGTTACATGGAATTGTCTTTCCTATTTTTTCCTCCACTGTCACCTCTTTGCTCATGTCATGTGAGTAAGAGATGACGCCATTACCCTCTGATTGCTTTTTACTCTGGTGCTTTCCCTCCTGAAATGGCCAATTTCAGTTAGACTTCAGTGCCATCTCAGCGTTCTCCACCCCGGTTTTCCCCACCATAGACACACTTTGCGCCACTGCTGCTGCGAGCTCGTCAGAGTGCAGAAGGCCCTGAGATGTCAGCAGGAAGAAATGATAGAGTGAGGAAGACCCTGGCCTGAAGGAAATGAATTGCAGGAGTGTTGCGGTGGGGAACACACCAGCTTAGGACATCTTTCTCTGATGAAATCTGTCAGGCTCTTAGTTTTCCAAATGTGGGAACTTTTGTACTTGTTTTCCTCTTAGGCACAGGATAATTCCCAAGAGAGATTCCGTTCATTCCTCATAGAGAAACAGAGGAAAAAGAATGAAGTTGAGCTGATAGGTTGTTAGAAGAATTGTGTTTATTTTAAGATCCAATTCAAGAAATGGACTTGGAAGTGCAGCTAAGCTACAGCCTATCCATTTGCTAGCTGCCCATGAAGAGCCCAGCCAGGCATTCTTCTGACCAGGGAATGTTATAGTTATCTAGAATGCTAAATGGGCTGATGAGTATATACATAAGGACTAATTATCGGCAAAGTCATTAATTAGGGTCAAGCGTACACTATTATTGTAGCTAATGTTTTATCTGTTTGATCTAAGATTTTTACTGTCTTTAGTTGGAGGTAACAATATAACTGAATCCCTCAGATATGTATGAAGTACTCACACTCTTATTTCCTAATTTACCCAAGTTGATTCCTGGCCACCCTTCCCCTCCTTATCCCTCAAGAGATAGGTTACAGTAATGCTTTCTTTATGCTAACAAGTGGCTCCCTTCCAGACAGAACTAGAAGCTGAACCATGCTGAATAAAATGGTCGGTCTTCATTTTGTCATTAGCCCAATTTGATAAAGAGTAGAGGGACTTTTGCCTTCATTATTTTATTCATCTTTTCTAGAAAATGTGGAGACTTCTGGGTGGGTTTGGCTTTCTGCTGATTAATGATACTACTGTTTTCCTGTGATACATGTTCACATGAGTCAACAGAAACCTTTTGACTAAGCAGAATCAGATTTAGCAAGACTGCATGCATCAGGGTACTGGACACGGGGAAAACAAGAACCAGAGGAGGCAGCAAGACTTCAGACAGAAGCACTGACAAATAGGTTCCCAAAGCAGTGGAGTCACCAGAGCCCCACACATCTCCCATCTCCCCAGACGAGGTCTATGTGATGGACAGATAAGGAAGCACTTGGTGTTGTCATCATTTGCTCATAGACTCGCAGCCCCAGGAGAATCTGGCACCTGGGATCTTAGTGAGGATACAGCCTCTGAGGAATGAGGCTGCAGCCCAGGGCCTCTCATCATCCCTCCTTGAAGTCAGCCTTCCTGTGGAGATCCTTGGTGATTTTTTTTTAACATATCATTAAGAGAGAGCTAGAAAGCATTTGGTAACACTGGGGTTGTAAGAGAAATAAATTATTAGGCTGTGCTAATAGCAGTTACCTAAAATAGGAATGTGTATCAGTCAGACTTAGCTTTGGTTGTGAGTGACAAAAACACAAAATAACGGTAAGTTAAACAACAGAAATGCTTACTTCCTTTTCTTGTTAAAAGGAGCCCCAAGGTGTGGTCCAGGAGAGGGAGACAGTTCAGTGTCAGGGATCCACCTTCCTTCTCTCTTGCTGCTCTACCAGCCTCCACACATGGCTTCCACATGCTGGGACAAGGTGGCTGCGAGGGACCCAGTCAGGAGGAGGGTGGGAGTCGCAGCAGCAGCAACAGGGGCTGCTCCTCTCTTTAAGGACTCTACCTGGAAATCACACATAATGCTTTCATGCAAATTATAGTCACCTGGTCACTACTAGCTGCAGGAGTGGCTGGAAAGTGCAGCCTTCGTTTGCAGTAGTTATGTGACCAGCCAAAAATCAGGAATGGCATGACTAATGAAGGAGAGGCTGAGTGCTGCTCTCCTTTCTGGAACTTTGCCATGCTCTCTCCATTTTCCACAAAACTAGTGGTCTCTTCATGGGACGTGAAAGGCCATCTCTACTCTGTCTTGTTCACAGCATACTTAGGGTATATTTTTCGCTTCCAAAAACCACATTAGAAAAAAAAAATATATATATATATATATATGAATTTAGAGGTAAGGTATCAGGATCGTGTGAGGAGTGGGACCATTCATCCAGCCCAGTGATGGTTAAAAGAATTGAGTGGAATATGTTATATGAAGAAAGAGGGAACTGGTGATATTTAGCCAGGAATTTACTTCTTTCTCAGAAAATGCATAGGGAAGACATGGTACCTGACTCAGAGCATTTCAAGAGCTGATTGGTATGTTCCCTGTTGGTAGAATTGTAACATGGCCCAAATCAGTGAGGCTGACTTGAGGCAGTATGTAAAAAGCATTTTCTGATCCTCAGAGAAGCCCTGAGGTTGCATGAGCTAGGAGAGTGACTTTTCTGTGGACAAGGGGAATGAATCAATGGCTGGAGGGTCAGTTGATAGCCTTTTAACATGTCATCCTGCCTCTAGTCTTACCAACCACTCCAGTCCATTCTTCACATTGTCACTGGTGATCTTTTGAGATACAAAACAGATCATAGAACTTCCCAGATCAATCTCTCTCAGTGACTTCCCATTGCCATCTACTGCCCAGTTCCTCCTGACCTGGTCTTGGCTTACTCCCTCTGGTCTCCAGACATAATTTCCACTTCCGCAATTGTGCCACATTTCTCTTCCTTCTGGAACGTCACCCATGTTGTCCCTCTTCCACAGCACTCTTCTCCATACTCACTCTCACATTTTCCCTGGCTCACTCCTACGCGTGCTGAATCATCACTGCCTCTCTGAAGTCTCCTCCCGCACCCCCAGAAGGGAGTTTCCCATAATTTCTGTCACCTCCCTTACCATAACCATCACTGCAATGACTGCAGGGGATTATTTGATGATCTGTCTTTCTAGCTAGACTATAAGTTCCCTGTAGGAAGAATCTGGTATCCTCAGCCTTAGCACACTGCCCAGTCGGTGCATAGCAGGTGACTGACAGCAATGTGGAACCCTATAGACGGTATTCAAGCATCAGCTGAGAGGAGACCCAGATAAAGGATGGTGCGTAAAGGGTAGAGATAAGAGTAATGAAGAATGGAACACAAATAAAGGATTGTGGGATCAAGGTATGTGAAAGAATTGCTTCTCAGGGGTCACTTGGATTGCCTGCCATCCCCCAAAGAGTCAGAGAAACTGTTAAAGCAGAATTTGAAATACTAGCTCTGTTAATGGAGGTCAGAATCATGGAGACCAGATTTACAGCTCCAAAAATTGACCCAGAATTATTTTCTATTATTCAAAATTAGTTATGTTGAAAGAGGGGCAAAGGGCTTCTTATTATATAGACTATTGCTAATGTGTCCCTGGACTTAAATCTTGTTTGGTTTTTCTGTCTTCTGGAGAATGTGATGATGAGTCTCATTGAGTAGGGCAGCCCTCACTGGGCCACACCAAGAGCAGAATTTGCATGTGAGTGGCTTCGGCCTCCCAGGCCTCAGTGACCTGGGCTGGCCATGCATCTCTGCCATTCCTTGGGGTGAATTTTCCAAGCATAGAGTAAACTCCTATCCTCAAATACTTATTGCCCTTTATTTTCTGGTGCTTAACATTCTACATTTAGAGATGAGGTCTCAAACACAAGAAGCACAAGAATAACACTTTGATTTACATTTGCATAGAGACATGTTGGATCCTATTCAGAAAGAGAGGACTATTGGACTCTAGAAAGTATGGATGGGAAGGAAAAAAAAAAGAGGAGTTTGAGATAGGAGAGGCTAAGAATTAATTCTGAGGAAGCTGAGCAGGCAGAGGACAAACTACATTTAAATTATAATTTTGCTTAGCCTTATTTACCCCAAACATAAAAGACAGGAATGATTCCTTGTCTGGGGCTGAGGTGGCAGTGACCTAGGCGTGGACCTCCTGCTTCCAGCCTGGGGGTGGGGCGTTCTCTGTTCTCCACTTGAGGGCTGCGGAGTTCTCCAACCTGGCCTTGCCCTTAAGTGGGTGAGACACACAGCCCTACATCTGCATGACCACTGGCCAGCCTCAGTGGTCAGCTCCTGCATTCCATTTTGTTGCCCAGGTCTCCTTTTCTTGGTGTACACAGACCATCAGAAAGTAGGACAAGGGGCAAACAGGATAGCATCTCCCCAAGAGGAGTTTTATGCTCATGCGGCCCAGAACAGTGGACACCTTGCAAAAGAGTTTTTAAGTAGAGCCCTTTTCCGAGGCTGATAGGCAATAACTAACTTTTCCTAGAATGAGAATCACCCTCCTGGCATGAACTATTAATTTTCTCAATTGCTGCAAGAAAGCACACAAACAACAGTCTGATTGTCTCCTCCATTTTTGTTCAAAAAGGCATAAAGTTGCTAATAATGTGGTGTGTACAGAGTGTTAATTAACAATAGTCACTTTTTTATTATACTTATATTTACCCTCTAAAAATTTAATTGATCTTTTTAAAATGCTCAGCATTAATCTTTTGTGCAGGGGTATATGCAGTGAAATTATACCTTTTAAAATGTATAGATGATCAGAGAGGTTTAATTCTCTAGACAGATACAATGACAGTGTTTCAGTTCTATAAACAAAACCTGCTGTACAATGAATCATTAACCTACTTGCTTTAGGGAGAGAGAGCGAGAGAGAAAGTTAACTCTTTTGTGACTTACTGTTAACCAGCAAGAGAGGAAAGGTGGCAGAGCTTTAGATGGTTTTTGCTATTTAAAAATCTGCAATAGTTTGACAGGAGTATAATTTTCAAATACACTCCTAATACCCGCTTATCAGGTACACTAATCGGGCCCCCACCATTTTACTGAGTCAAGTGGAGTTGTTGTCCAAACTGTGGGTGTGAATGTCCCTGTTACTCAGCACAAGTTTTCTCCAACTTCACTGGATCATAGTAAATCATGCCTCTCTCTTTGTCTACTTTCTGCCTGTACATTTGGTAGTACAGATTAGTCATAATTCTCTTGGTGAAGCTGATACCCAGAAAGCACAAACAATTCGCATTTAGTTTTCTGAGCGTTTGAGCTGATGAAAGAAAAGTGCTGATCTTCCTCTGTACTTTACAACAGGAAGAAATGGAGAACTCCACCTGGGCTCTTCCCGTGAGCTCACCCACTGAGCTTTCCTCCTTTGGCCGCTAACCCCCTTTGGGTGCCCCTGCACTGGAGCTCCAAGCTCGATCAAGTAGTGAGTTGAGGTGTTTTGTAAACGTAGGTAAAACCGAAGAGAGCACTGTGGTTTGCTTTGTAGCTGCAAATGCTTATATACTAATCATATTTTTGTCAGGGAATCACCAGATTTTACAGGGCTTTGCACAGATGTAGGTATATTTTTACATTTGAATGCATGAATGGTCACTAGCATGACTAGTGGTTCTATCAGAGGTCAGGATTCGGTTTTTATTACCTGGATATCTATACTGTTCAGATTATTTAGGTTTTTAAATTTTATTTCCACAGAAAGAATCAGGAAAAAAAGTTCAGGGTCTGAATATTTTCACTCTCCTGTTTCCCAAGCAAACATATGTATCACAGAATTATATCTATTCTCCTTAGGAATCTTAAAGCATTTTAATTCTAAATATAAAACAGTGTTTCTTTAATTGTCAGAGAAGCTGGAGAGGTTGAGGGGCAGGGAGGAATCAGGAACTGAAACTCAGAAGCATTCCAGTTCCCTTCGGTGTCTTTTCTTCATGAGAATAAAGGGAGGGAAAGAGTCAATGGATTCAGCCCTATAGCAACATTTTTCCCCAAGGAATTTTGTATTTAGTTCTTGTGCTGTTGGCTAATAAAGAAGAGAGACACATTTAGCTCATCTGAACAAAAGAAAGCAACATTTCAAAATACGGTTCTTTTAGTTGCAGATTTTCTAGATTTTATCTCAGCCAATTCCAGGTTGTAAACTAAGGAGAACAAATTATTTAATGCAAACAAATTTATTCTCTCCTTAACATAAGATGCTTTGTATTAAGGTGACTTGGTTTTTGCTCAGACAAAATGAAACAAAGGAAATTATCTGGAGAATTCCTTAAACTCTCACCTGTAAACTCTAACCTTTAATTTGACTATTCAGATGTAAGTTTCAGCTATGTACACACAGTATTACCAGTGAAAACACTGGGACTGAATTGAGCCATTACTAAAATAACTGAACTGGTCTGGTTAATCCATACCGCCCACCCCTACTGTGTCAGCCAGGCCTCCAATTCCATTGACCATTTGTTTGCGTGAGTTTATTGGACTGACCACCTGGTCTGCCATTACAGAGCCTTGGTATCTCTTTTATTTCTGTGACTATCAGTTTTTTGTTTCTTATCTTGCAGGCAGTTCTAGATGGTTCATCCTTTGATGGATAGACCTGTGCTTTGTCTCAGCTGGTTCCACTTAGAGGAACAGTAGGGGTGTAAAAAGATGCTTGGGTGCAGATAACAAGAGACTTGGATCCTACCCCCTCTGGGGACTGTCCCCTCTGCAGACACAGCTACAGTGAGAATTAGAAAGGAAAACAAAAAAGAGGGGAAAAAACACATGGTGGAATTTGTTAGCTGCTTTGTTATGTCTCTTAAAATGTGGGTTCAAAGTAGTATATGCAGACACCTACAATGGTGAGATTGTCTGGCTAAAGTACATGGATCAGTCACATATCTGTTCCTCATATTTTATTTTTTTTTAAAAAGGATAAAGACCAATAAAAAATGAAGCATCTTTCTTTTCAAAGAGAGATTTTCATTTTGTTACAAAGGAGAGTGCTTCATTTCAAATTAGTAAAGACATTGCTGCTTTGTGTATGTTCCAGAAAATATAATTTGTCTTCTTGACTTCCCAGGATTAGCTGTTTTATTACTTTTTTTTTCTTGTTTCTGGAGCTAAGCATGTTATACTAATAGGGTAGTTCAAAAAAAATTATCAGCAAGTCTTTATTGTGCTGTTCTGCCAAGTGAATTCTGCAATCAGATCAAATTGACAGTGTCTTTCTAGCTGGGGAACCCCAGTGCCACCCAATTCCATTCCCTCAACTTCGGATTTTAATCAGTGGAAGGTGTCAAGAGCCAGAGAATAAACAAAATGGTTTCTGAACCACTTACCTGAGTCTTAATGGTGCTCCCGATGTGTGATGTCTGGAGTTCCCAGTATTGTAAATTTTTCCGAGGCACATGTTCCAGTGGAATTTTTATTTTAGACTAACTCAGTTCTGATATGCACAAAGGCAGGGCCCGGGGACCCACAAAAAAGCAAGCCAGGTAAGTTTCCATGATTCATGGTCACTTGGCAATGTCCAGCTGTAGCCGATCGTTCGTGCTGACAGATACCCCACGTGCAGATAACCTGAGTGCCCTTCGTGAGACTGCCGGGGAGCTTGATTCCGACTCCAGATAATTGAAAGCTGAATAAGTAGCTAGGAGGGATCGTTCCAAAATATGCTAACTTAGACACAAAATTTTGCCTCATTTTTGAAGACAGTTATCTTTAAACAGTTTAATTGTGCTAACAAGACTTAGGATAGAAGACAAGAGATAAGACTGTAAAATCACAAAATGTCTTATCATAGATAACCTCTGCTTTTCTTAGAATTACACATTCTTTTGATTAGGCGCATCAAGAGTATGATTAAGAGATCTTTGTCCCTTAAAGATGTCTATGTCTAGGGCTCTTTGCCGGATGGGCTTCTTCTTCCTTGGACCTAGTTTAGAAACAAATCTTTTCCGATGATAGTCCTTGCTAGAAAGGACCACAGAGGAGGACTGTGAGGACCGTGCCTTAGGGGGTCTGGTGAGAGCTGTATGTAGTTTTTCCTGAAAGTGACAGCCAATCCCATCCTTCAGAGAAAACGTGGTTCCCTGACGGCTCGTTGCTTCTACCCCATCGCTCAGTGTCCCAGGTTCCCAGCCCTGTTCCTCAGCCAGCCTTGACTCTCTGCTTTGCAGAGACTCATTTGATTTCGAAGCCTCTCTCTCCTTTCTTGGATTGTCTTTATTCAGGGGCTGGGAGACTGCAAAAGCCAAAACTTCACATAGTTATCTGGACTTGTGTGAAAATGCCTTTTATGCCAGCCAATCAGCATCAGTCCATACAGGGGTTCCGGTCAGGACAGCCCCCTCAGTGGCCTTCTGTCTGGGCTTCAACACTCACTCTGACAGAACTCCTGCCCCAGGGCTGTCCATTTCCTCTGAGGTGCCTCTTACAACTCCATGAGTTGTTCTTAGATAAGAACTTGGGTCTATGCACAATTCATGGAACCTTTCCTTCACATGTGAGAACTTCAGCTAATTAAAGAGAACTCTTATGCTTTCCCTAGGTCTGTGTTCTACTGGTTAAATAGTCTCAGTCCTTTCCTCATTTTTATGCAACACTAGTTTAGGTTCTTTATCCATCTAGCCCGACATGTCCTCTAAACAAGTATCAGTTTGGCTATCCCCCTTCCAGAAGGGGGCACACAAAACTACACTCCCAGGGAATCTGACAGGAACAGACCAGAGGAGGACTAACCCTATACAGCAACCTTAGATAACACTGGTTGTTTCAGCAGCCGTGCTGTTTGGTTGTCACTGAGATTACTGTCAACTGAAACTTTCTGTACCACCATAGTCTCTTTCAGAACAGGCTCTCAGTAAAGTTTTGATTAGTTGGATTAAATTAAATCCTTTTTACACATTACCCCTGCTAAATTGCTTGTCTCCAATCCTGTTCATTTTCTACAGCTGGTATTTTAAAGTCCAAGTACAGAGACTTACATTTTCCTAGTTAAACATCATCTTTCTACGGCTGACTTAGGGTTCCAGCTTGCTTAGATCTTCTTGCTCTTGTTTCTGTTACTCCAGGTAATTTTTATTGCTCTCAGCTGTGTCATTGATAAATTTACACTCTGTATGTGTTTGCAAATTTAACCAACTCATCAACACAAGTTATTAAACAGGCTCAGAGGCTGTGGCATATCATGAGAACTTTATGGGTGGGTTGT
Organism: Anoura caudifer; assembly: GCA_004027475.1. Taxonomy (NCBI): domain Eukaryota; kingdom Metazoa; phylum Chordata; class Mammalia; order Chiroptera; family Phyllostomidae; genus Anoura; species Anoura caudifer. Next base: position 238,205 of record PVKU01001557.1, read on the forward strand.
CATCCTTCCATGAGTCGGCCCTCTATGTGGATATGTAACTCATTACAAAGCCCTGTAAAAGAGATAGCCAGGAAGGTTAAGCAGACCTGGAAGGGTTGAAAAGCCAACCCTTCCCCTTACTAATGGTGTGACGTTGGATAAGTTCAGTGAAGTTTCATCAGTAGACTGCTCCTCTGTGATAATACCTTCTTCCTGGGTTTGGGGCAGATGAAACGAGATTATGGCTACAAATTATGGACCAGAGCTGGCGTGTGTGTCTCCCATCACTGTCTCCCCAAATCCCTCCCCAACGTAAATGGTCTACACCTTACATACAAGGACATCACAGAGTCTAGGCTCATAATTAAAAGCAAAAATTCAGCAATATATTAAAATAGTTTCATCCATGGTGCTTTTTTATTTCCTGTTAAAATTTTTTCAGTGTGAAATCATTTCCTTGAAAAACAGGGGCAAGAAAAATAGGAATTAAGATTAAAAAAAAAAGTACCAGTGTTTTAAATATACATTCCTATTATGCTTTGGCTCTAACTCTAGAAGAAAAATTTTGTGAGTCAACTTTCATATTTTATAATCATAATAAATTAAGCCAGATGAATAAAAATATAAATGACCTAGTTCCATCTTTTAAAGCTATTTCCTCTTGTGATGTGTCCTTTTCTGAATGAAGGTTTCACTTCCTACAAATGTTCTTGGGTAATTCAACAAAGACACCCACAGTCATATCTACAGCAAACAAGGTGACGGGTAGATTTGGAGTCTAATAGCTTCCATTGTGTGTCTCTGCAATGGCTTTGATGAGCATGACGTGAATTAGTAAATCTGTCAGGAGGAAAACTGATATGCTGTCACAAATTAACTGGTTGCGCTGCTATTTCAGGGCCACAGATTTTCAATTACCTGAAATTAGTCATAGGGGTAGGAGACCTCTTTTCTTTCTATTCTACTCCACATAGTGTTAAAGCCTATTTTAGATATTTCAGATGGAGAATTTAAAATGTGCACTTAAAGTAAATTTTTAAAATTTCTGTCCCCCTAAGAGTAAGTTAAAAACACTAAGACATTATATAAATTTTTACAAAGTAGTAAATTAGTAAGCACAAAACTTGTACTATACAAAATGTCCACTAATTAAAAAAAAATAAACTCTTTCTATAAGAAGTCTAGATTAGGCCCTATTGGCTTTAATTGTATAATGAAAATCCATTTACGTGCATTACCAAACTCTCATCAAACCATACCTCAGGGCACCAAGAGGGAAGTCACTTCTTATATTAAACTGGATATGTCAAGAAAATAATGGGTGCAGAGGTGGTCATTTCCATGAGTGGAACCAGATGTAGAAAAAAATGCAGTCCCCAGCTCTGAACTAGAATCTTCTCTTGGCTAATGGGATGTGACTGAATTCCAGGAATGTGTGAGTTCAGTTAAAGAAGTAATGGTTTCCCATCAGTGGTTCTTTGGGCATTTGAAATCTTTTGCTTCTTTGTTCAGTAGGATTTTTTCCTTAGATGTTGAACAAATGCATAGCATTTTTGATGCTGCTCCGACTCAACCCCGTAGAATGCTGCCTCATAAGTTTTTCCTGTGACACTTCCTTTCAGTGATGTTTCACATGTGCTTCCTTTCTTCTGCCCCCACTCGGTGTTCACCACCAAATTTCCATCATCAGTCCCCTCCCACACACAATTTCACTCACTCACATACTCCTCGGATCTTAGACAAATTCAGACAACCACTCTCATTTTCAGTGCACATCATGGAGAAAAAAATTGACTTCCTCAAAAAGGACATAAAGTTCATGGAAAGGACTTAGTATTTTTTTAGTACATTTTCTTCTCTGAGCTCTCCTCATTCCTGTTTCTGCACTTGGCACAATAAGGATATATGCTCCCTCTCTGCTTATAGGACCCCGAGCCATTTTTGCCTGTTGACTGGTTTTCCCATCAGAAGTTCTTAATTATGAGTCAATAAAATAATACTCTACAGTCACACCCCCAGGGAAAGGAAGGATTGCCTAAGTGTCTAGATTATTCAGTAAAGGTTGGGGGCTGAGGGAGAACTGATTGCTTTCTATTTTTCATTTGAGCAGAAGCAGATTTTAAAAACTGAGTTAGGAAGGTAATAAAAACTGCTTAACTCAGACTTTTGTATCTCTGTTATAAACTTCCAACTCGGGAAAGCTTAAGAAAAAAAGAAAACTAAGGTTTCAAACGTGTGCTCGTTTCTAAACTCAAACTTGGCAACTTCTCACGTTGCTTTCTCTAAACCTAAGAGCTCTCATACAAGTGAGGTTTGTTTTCATCACTTTCCAGCAAAGATTAAATAGCAGGGTGCTGTAGTGATGACTCTGGTTACTAAAACTTCGTTGCCAAGTCAGAAACATCAGAGGGACAGCTCCACTTAACCAGAGGCCAAGGATACCTTGGCCTCATGAATGCCAGGCCCAACGCCAGCCACATTAATCAGTGTGTGCGGTGCAGGAGTCAGGAACGAACGCCTCTTCTGGGGAGTTAGACCACAACTAGTGTGAAAAACTTCAGAACAGAGGAAAAAGGGACTCAGTGGCCCACTCCTGGACATGACACTGCCGTTTAATTTTTTTAGTGTTTTTTTTCCTTTACCATTTATCCGTTTTATATTCCTTCCCCCCCATCACCACACTATTGTTTGTGTCCATGAGTCCTTTTGTTTACTCCATCCCTCCACCCCCAGAAACCCTCCTCCAGAGCTGTCATCTGCTCTCTATCTATGAGTCGGTCTGTATTTTGCTTGTGAGTTCAGTTTATTGGTTAGATTTCACATATGAGCAAAATCATCTGGTAGTTCTCTTTCTCTGACTGGCTTATTTCACTTATCATAATGTTCTCCAGGCATCCATGCTGCTGCAAAGGGTAAAAATTTCTTCTTTTTTATGGCTGAGTAGTATCCCATTGTGTAAATGTCCCATAGTTGTTTTATCCACTCATCTACCAGTGGACATTTGGGCTGCTTCCAAATCCTAGTCACTGTGGATAAATTACATTGGGAGTTCAAGTATTTACTTCCTAGCCAACCTGGAATAAGCACTGATTTCTTAAGTGAAGCTAGATTTATATCCTTATTCTTTCATTTATTCATTTAAAATAAAAATATTTCTGGAGTATTTAATAAGTGTTAAGGAAGTTTTAATGCATTTCTTTTGCCACAGATAATGGGTTAATTTGAAGTTTTGAGAAAATTGGGAACCTGGAAGCTGTATCTGAGCAATAATAACTAAAATGACTATGGCTTTGCCCTGGCTGGTGTGGCTCAGGGGATTGAACACCATCCTGTGAACCAAAGGGTTTCTGGTTCAATTCCCAGTCAGGGCACATGCCTGGGTTGAGGGCCAGGTCCCCTTTTGGCGGTGTCTGAGAGGGAACCACACATTGATGTTTTTCTCCCTCTCTTCCTCCCTTCCTTCTCCTGTCTCTAAAATAAATAAATAAACTCTTTAAAGAAAAATAAATAAAATGACAGTGGCTTTTAGTAATCACCTGCTATGTGCCACACTATATAAATTAACACATCTATCTATCACAAGGAAGGTGTGGAGAAGGCAATCAAGCAAATGTTCAGGAGCAGCTTGATTCACAGAAGTAAAAAAGGCCCCTCAGAAGACTGCTGAACAGACTAGCAGTTTGGAATAAGGGTAAAGTAACATAAAACTCAGAGCAGCGGGAAAGTCAGAGGATAGACTACAGTTCAGTACTTGAGATTCATGTTCATTTATTTGAGCTATGGTTTTAAAATTAGTGAAACCTATTTCTTTGAATCTGGTAACATTTATAAAATCATGTTGTGCTTGTGATATTTTGTGCTTACAGGAGCCTTCTTCATAAAAAGTCTGTCTATGAGGGACCATCAATTGTAGTTGTTAGAGGATAAGGGCTCTGCAGCCAGAAACTATTGGGTTCAAATTGCCACTCTGACATTCACCACCTGTGCAACCTTGGACAAGTGATTTCAAGCTCGGTGCCCTAGTATTTCATCTGTAAAATGAAGGTAGTAATAGTTCCCACAGAGTGGAGTCGTTGTGAAAATGAGATGAAGCATCTGAGTTACTTAACATGGTAACAGCTATACTAGCCCCTCTGCCATCCTCTTACCGCTTTTGTCATGCAGTCTTGGGCAGTTCTTCTTCCCAGGGACTCCAGAAAGTACTCTGTGCCTCCTGTGATGTGGTAGGCAATTTGTAAAAACTAATATATGATTCGTTTAGGAGCAAGACTTGATTATACTATATTGCTCTGTAAGTGCCTCCGGGGTGCAGGTATGTGATGCAGATCATTGAAGAAAGTAAACTCTGCCATCTATCAGGAAGGAGGAACTTGTGAGTCTGTACTTCCAGGCTTCTCAAACTGTACATCTGTGTATGAATCCCAGGTGTCTTTAAAAGTGCAGATTCTGGTCCAACAGGTCTGGGGTGGAGCCTGATATTCTGGGTTTTCAGCAAACTCTCAGGCCCTGGCAGCGCCACTGGTCGGAGGCCGCACTTTGATCCAGACCCCAGACCAGTAGCAGTGACTGAATGAACAAGGCCGAGGAACTGGTGTGAACATTCCTCCAGTCACGGGTAATTTCCTTGACTACAGTTTTTCTGTGCAAGACCCAGTGCTCGGCCCCCACTGATGCTGGTCAAGCCTCCCTGAAAGGCACCTCCCTCCCACGCTTGCACCTGTGAAAACAGATTGGAAACAGGCTATAAAGAGAGAAAAACCTGCAGTGAGACACCTGGTCAGCCCACAGCTGTTCACCCGAGAGAAGGCACCTTGGTTTCAACACTTCGGTGCTCCTTTTCTAGAAGGGCTCAGTATTTCTGAAAAGTGCATGTAACTGAAATCCCTGGGGCTGGTGGGCCACAGGGTGCAGCCTCCTGGCCTTTTTTGAGCTTTGTCACTATAGTAAAGAGTAGCTCTGCTGAGACCAGTTTGGCCTCTGTGGACATTTCTCACTCCTCCGCCTAATAGATTTAAATCAGAGCTCTCAGAGCCTCTATGTAATGGATTTGGGTGCCAATTAGACCAATGAAACACAAAGAGCATGAGGGAGGGACTCTGTCTTCTCACCTTTCCATGACAGTTTCTCTGGGGGAAAAAAATCACAAACCCTCCCCAAATGATTTAGTGCCAAAGATCACATTCTGGAAAAACATTTATAAAAACTTTAATGTTTACAAATCCTAGAAAGGTTGGACAAATCCAAAAGTAATGACTGTATTCAGAGTCCCTTGTACTCCATTTGGAATTCGAGGTTTAATGCAGACACTGAGTGATAACGTTTTGAAATCTTCTCCTTTACCATTGTTCATGCATTTTTTCCTGCCTTTGCTTCTGGGGTATTTCTTGTCAAGCCCAATGACAAGAGATATCGTGCCACTTCAGGAGCATCATATTCCCTGCTTAGCAGAGGGCAAATGCAAACTTTTGATCTTCACATATGCCAGGTAGCTTTTCCATAGTTGGTCCAAAATCCAAGCCTGCAGATTTGCATCTGAGTCCCGCACCAGTTCTAGCAAGTGTACTGGGTATGGTCATTTCAATTAGATAGTATAACAGTAAAAGTTAGCACAGGAATTTATGAAAAACATATTTCTTAGGTTATAAAAGTAGAGAAAATAATAATGTAAAAAATGCAAGGTAGAGGGGGTGTGTGAAACTGTAATTTCTGTGCAACTTTACTGTAAACCTAAAATTGCTCTAAAACAGTCTACTAATTAAAAAAATGCAAAGTTTATGATCTCAGAAAATATAAGCAGATATATTGAATACAAAAGCTTTAGAAAGGATGTTCAAGAAGAAAAAACTTCCAAAAAGTTTCCTATTACAGCACCATAATTAACTAGTATGAAGAGGAAAATAAAGCCTGTTCCACCGGTAGAAGCAAAGAGATCTGCCACCTCATTGCTTCTCCAGCAGGAGAGCACACCATGGCAGGGGCACATGTTGAAATGAAAATGATAGACTGCTTATAGGACAGCCTGGGTTTGAATCCTAGGTCTGCGCTCTTACTAGCTGTGTGGCTTTGGGCAAGCTACTTAACAGCTTTGACCTTAAGTTTTCTCATGTGTAAAAGAGTATTAATGACATGTGCATAATGGAGTTATTATGAGGATTAAATGAAATATTGTAAGTGAAAACACTAGCCATAGTCTGTGCTTAGCAAATTAGTCAAAGTTAACTACCTTCTAGTAGCAATGCCCTGCTTTTGAGTTGTAATTCTATGAAGAGGAGTAGCCCATCAGTTAGATGGAAGGTCAGCTTGGGGGGAGGGAGACCTGGGGAAGGATAAAACCTGCTGGTGAGTAGACAGGTACTTAGCAGTCGGCCTACAAACTGTGGGCCTGCAGACAGACATTTATCGCATGCATAAGGGTTTGGTCTGGGGGTGCCTAAAATTTCATGTACAACAGGTCCTTAAATAACACCATTCCATTCAATGCCATTTTATTATAAACTGATGAGAAGCCACAGAAACTTGACTCTCGTTGACATCAATTAGCCTACGGTAAAGTCGGTTTTGTTACATGCTATTTTCCTTAAAGCTGTAGAACCTCTCGTTGACACTGAGGACTTAGTGTAGCAATTGGTTGATGTTATCCTCAGACCCATAGCTCTGAAATTTATAGAACATCACACTTTCCAAAGGACATTTATATCTACTTAATAAAACAAACAAACCAAAACCTAGAAGGCAGGTAAAGACAGATGTCAGATTCTGTTTTGTAAAAGTAGAAACTGATGTAAACAGAGAATCACACACACACACACAAGTCTAGCAAAATAGTGAAATTAGAACTGAGGTCTTCTCATTTGTAATCAGTTTTCCACTATATCTGTTTAAAAGTAGCAAGTCTCCTTTCCCTATACCCACTGGGGTAGAAAATGTCATTCTACACATTTAAGAGAGTGTGGATGAGACATAAGCCTGACTTTGGGAAATTTATAATGAAAGGGAAGATTTTTGCTGGAGTAGATAGTGGTTGCATGTGTTGTTATATGATGAAAAAATGGTACAGGACAAATGTGGAAAAGAATCGATCAGAGACCAAACATTTCACAGAATCTCCTTTTCCAAATAGTTTTGCTCTGTTTCTTTTCAGTTTGGGATTTGATTGTCACTGATGGCCATCAGCCCAGGTTGCCCATGCATGAGGCCACTGTAGCTAAATTTTCAGCTTTAATGACAGTTCTTACATATGATGGCAAATCTGTCTTGACACTTTGCCAAAAGCTATGTTTTTTTTTTCCATCTTAGGCTTATTTTCAAATAATATATTGTAAAAGGTTGATGGGGGAGGGGAATGGCATGGCAAAGAGAAAAGAAAGTAAAGTTTTCCTAGTGATGGAAGGTTTTCTTTGTTATTATAATTGCATAAGATGTACTCTCTGATGTTTGCATAGGTCCAGCAGACATGAAGAATGTTTCTGTTTTTGTAACATATGTAAGACTGTGTAAACATCATCTTGATCTGGAGGTGGCCAGCTCCCAGTGACCAGCTAACAGAAGGAGCACTGACAGAGACAAGATAAGGTGGGAGCTCAGCAGCTTCTGCCTCACCAGGACCTCAGTGTTCAACCCTTAGGCTTGCTGGTTTTCTGGGGGTGCATCTGCCTTCTTCTTAAGCAAAATTTTAGCAAAGATGAAGGAATCACCATTTATTGTCATTGGATAACAAGTTACCCCGAAGCTCGGTGGCTTAAACAAATGACATTTATTTTACCCTGGGACCTGTTACTTGAGTTGTGCTCAGTCAGGCCTTGCCCCATTTGGCTTCAGCTGGAGTGGCTTGTGGGCTGCAGGGCCAAAGCCCTCTGAGGGCTCCCCGCCACATGTGGTGGTTGATACTGGAAGCTGCCGCTGTCCACTAGAATGCCTCCTGGTGGTCTCTCCCTGTGACCTGGGCTTCCTTACAATATGGGGGCTGGGTTCCAAGTGTGAGTGGCCCAAAAGAGAGAGCCATGTGGAAGCTGCCTGGGAAGTCACATAGCACCAACTCCACTCCACTCTGCTGTCAGAGCAGTCACAGCTCAGGCCCTGATTCGGGTGCAGGGAACATGAATCCCCTTTCGGGGGAAACTGTCAAAATACATCGTCAGAAGAGCAGATGAAATGGACCTATCACTGCAGTCCTTGAGAAAACTATGCCCTGTGCCTGTAGCAGCCTTCCTTTGCCTTCTTTGCCGTCACTACTTCCTCCTCCAGGTTGTCACTCAGGATCTTCTTAGACACTTCCCTATCTTCACCTGCCTGTGTTTGGTATTGTTCCAGAAGAGAACCCAAAATCCCATCCCTCAAAGTCATAGATTCTTAGCGCTAGTCTGGACTTTGGAGATTTTGTAATCTCTGTGGTCACAGTAACTGCCTTTCCCTACCTCTTCCAATTGCTCGTCCTGTCTTGTGCTGGGAAGCAACGCCAGGATCTTACTCAGCCAAGCATGGACACCAAACCCAAGGTGGCCATTCTCTGAGAAAACTGGTGAGTTACCAGTGAGAGGAGACTGGGGCAGACACAGCAGGAGAAGCCAAGATGTCCTGAGAGAGACTGTGAGGCATGGAAAAGAGAAAAATGGAGAGAAAAGCGGCATCTGAGATCCTGATGGATTCCCAGGATTCCTTCTCAGCCATGTATGCTAAGATGGCCTGGGATAGGGGTGATGATTACTGGATTTTGGGTTTTTATTTTTGTTTTGCAGCCAAAATAGCCTGAAATATCATCTAGCCTCTGGAGACCTGGGGCAGGAATGTGGCTTGTCCAGAGTCATGAGCTGGTTAGTGAAGGAGCCTGCATTTGAGTCCCAGCCATCTGATTCCACTTTCAGTATTAGATATTTCCTGAATGTAGGCTTGGCTGGAAGCAACCAGAAACCTTGAGGTTATTAAGAATTTGGGGAAGGGAGTTAAGGAAATAAGAAAGGGGACAAGGGGCTAAAGAGCAAAAAGAGAAGGCTGGTGACCCTACAGTCAAGTTTCTGTGTGATATTGTTACTTAACCTTGGGTATTTTCTCCATTCTCTGGCTTCTATAACATCTATTGATATTCTTCCTTTTGGACATCTGAACTATTTCTCTCTCTTTAGATTGCAGGATAACAGTGGGCATATCTAGTTATAGTGAGCCCAGGTAAACCAGACTTTTTATTTGAAAGGTGTTTAGAAGGTAAGGTCATTGTCACAACATGCAGCACTGTGTTGCTGGGCAGAAACGTAATGTCAGGCAGAATAATCCAGACTTGACAGACAGTTGCTCAGACTTAAGCACTTAGGGACAAAAGCAGAACGAACCCATTGTCGGGATGCTGTCTAGTCAAAGTCAGGCATGTATACAGCCCACCGCACTACAAGATGACCATTTCATTGGGCAACAATGATTAAAATTGGAGTCTTTCTTCAGAAGGGGTTCAAAATTAAAATTCTGCTGAGCATTATCTTCTTCCCACAACAACCATGTCATTTTTATAAGAGATTGTGTTGCCTAGAAATCCTCCTGATCCTTTGTTCTTCCTTACATTTAATCCATGTTCAAGTCAGCAGCCAAACCGGGGACCAGGCACATCCAGAGAAGCACAAGAGATGATTAACACCTACTTCTTGGAACACTGCTGATGATTAATAAGATATTGTGCCACAGCTGTGTATGTTTTTATGTTTACCAAACTCAGACGTGATTAAAGCTGGCTTTTTGTGATATCCTCTGATTCCTTGTGGTGTTGGTAGTTTTAGGAGATTGGTAGCCCAGATTCATTTTTCACCTCACAGGGAAGCACTCCTGTGGCTATATCCAGACCTATGCCATGGATCAACTGATGTTTCTCTGGGGCCGGGGAAACAGTGCAGAGGGGTCATCTCTAAACACTGGCTGGGGGAGAACTGAACTCTTCAGTTCTGCATTCAAATGATCAAATATAGTTGTCCCACTCCTGACTCTGCCTTCTAATCAAAGTCAGGGGTGATTTCAGAGAGGTGGCCCCTCACTCAGTCAGACACTGTGCGACTGCTCTCTCTCCCTGGGCATTAGACACGAGGCGCTGATCTCTAACCAGGTCCTCATCATGGCAGCTGACTTCAGTTCATCACAGAATCGAGGCCCACATCTTTAATCCCACCCTACAAAGCTGTCTGACAGAGCTGCACAGCCCATGGATCGGGTGCCTTTTATTGTTTTTCTAATCACCTTTAATGTGTCTTTGTACAGTTTTTGTGTTGATATCTGAGCCTGCTCTTGTCAGCAGAAAGACAGAGGAAGGAAGGAAGGAAGGAAGGAAGGAAGGAAGGAAGGAAGGAAGGAAGGAAGGAAGGAAGGAAGGAAGGAAGGAAGGAAGGAAGGAAGGAAGGGTAAAAATAGAGGGAGGGAGGAAGGAGGGAGGGAGGGAAAGAAAGATGAATTCTCATAAAAGGGTGATATTTTAATAGTTCAGTTTATTTTTTTAAGTTAGAGAATATGAAATTGTAGATCTCATCAGGATTTAAATTGTATTCCAGATGCAGATCATATTTAAATACACACACATGTACACACAGAACCAATGTCTCAGGACAGTAGACCTTTCCCACTTCCCTCAAAAATTCCCTAAAAAATACCACTGTCTGCATCTTCAAGCATGAAAAAATGAATTATTCCCAAGCTATATTTCCTCTCATAGAAATAGATGTTCATTTCTCTCCCACCCCCTTTCTATTTTTAATAGACATTCTTTTGATTAAATGTGGGTTTGGAGCTGCTGATCATTTTATCATAAATGTTTAGATCAGAAACAAAGACACTTGAAAACAATGGAAACAGGCTCAGCGCCCTGGCAGCTTCCTTATGAAGGAAGTGTGTTTCTAGGTGTGTTTTATGGCCTAGAAAGTGAAATCCCATCCCCCCGCATTGTCAGGTTTTCAATATTAAGCATCAAGATATCTTGTAATTTTGGCAGTGGGCCGTCATTTGGATAGTTGTCTGCAAATGCTACTAATATTATTTCGGATAAAAACTGTCTCATTACCATGTAAGTTATGAAAACAAATGAACTCACATATCACCTGCATTTCTTCCTCCCATGCTGTGTCATCCCTGTCCTCTTGTGATGTAGTTCAGTTCCCAGGGGACTGTAATGCCCCTGAAAATTGACAGTCACATTCTATTATAACATATTTTTCCCATTTAATAACATGGTATAGGTAATGATTCATAATCCTCAAAGGGCCTCCTGCCAGTGACAACTGAACTCAAGTAATTGAGAACACCATGCAATTTGGCGGTGACTACACTTTTATGGTTCAATCAGGAGTTAAAGCAAGAGTATATCTGGAGAGGCTTTCAGTGAAATGACATTTTCCTGATACATTTCCATGTCAGTTTTACATATGTAACTCTTGCTTCTTCAGGCCACTAAGGCCTGAAATAAGACCATAAAGGGTATATTTATTTCCCATTAGACAGTAAGTCCTATAAAGACAGAAATAGTTTCTCCTTTTCTGTACTTTTAGTGCCTAGAATAGTGCTTGGCATAGAGTGTGCTCCATCATTAGTTCCCCTGCCTGGTGGCATGCCAATCAGGGAAACAGAACTGGTTTTGAGTTCCCATCCATCAGTATCACTGCAACTGAACTCCCCAAGGCCCCTTGAAACCCTGGAAGGATTAGAGTGACTGGCAGTATTACCTCCTGCCTAGCACCTGATGGCCTTAATTAGGAGCCCTTGATACCAGTCCCTCAATTACCATCTCATACAAGTCGGTAGCAACCAGGGCTGACCTCGCTTTTCCAGTCTTCTCACACACCCCTCATAGGACCAGAGCCGGGTCTGAGACTTTCTCAGTGGCAAGAAAATTTTGTGCCCCACCCAAAAGGATTCCTTGCTACTGACATCAACAGCACCCCACATTAGACCCGGGCACCCTAGCTCTCTCCTACCTCCGTATGAGCCCCTGCTTTATTCCCTAGGACAGTAGTTTTTGTTTTGTTTTTCCTAAGAATCTTTGTTAGGATCAAGTACAGTAATACATGTATGTAAGTCACTTAATGTAGTATCTAGCATATGGTAAGCATTCAATAATGTATAGCTTATTCATTTTCTGAGTTAAACTTTAAAGCATATCTTTCAGTAACTATGAATTATAACAAGTGTTAAGTTCTTAATATTACAGAAATGGAGACGATATTGTGGTGCTCAGTAAGTGTGGGCTTGCTGGGAAATTTAACCTTGCTTTAACTTCTGTCTTTCCTTAATTTTTTTATTTACTTTTTTCCAGGATGCTACTAACTTTATTTAAAGATCATGTCATCACACTTACATATATTTGCATTCACAGAAACTCCTTAGAGGAGGATAATGCATTGAGTGTACTGTTTCCATCAAAAAAGAAATTGTTTTTAAAATAGGTTATTCAAACTTTTGACAAAAACAATTTTCTGATTTTTATGAACTACAAAAGGTGAATATTGTGTTGACAATGCCATAAAAAACATGAGTTTTCAGATAAAATATTAAACGTACAGATTTAATTTTTAATAAAGACTTTTAAGTATACCCCCAAATGTCCATCAATCTTTAGCGTGGGAGAAAGTAGCATTTTTTTTTCCTTTTTACTGAATTTATTGGGGTGACACTGGTCAACAAACTCACACAGGTTTCAGCTGCACGAGTGTGCAGCGCATCATCTGTGCACTGTATTGTGTGCTCCCCACCCCAAGTCAGGGCTCCACCGGCCCCATGCGTTGCCCCCACACCCTGCTCCCTCTCCTCCCTCTCCCCTGGCGATCACCCCACTGTTGTCCATGTCCATGCTAAAGTCCTGCCTTTGACACCAATGTTCACCCTGGCTGGGCACATGACTCAACATCTCTGACCTTCATCTTTATCTGTAAAATTTAGGCCACGATACTTAACTTACATGGTAGGTCTAAGGATTAATGGAGATAACACCTGTGATCCTACATGCTAAACAATAAAACATCATGCAAATCGAGGCATCTTTTTTCTCCTTTGCAAATGTTTGTCATGTGAATTGAAGGCAGCCTATATTTGTCGTTCACAGTAGGTGAGCACCAGAACTGAGACTTCAGACAGCGGTGGCCCAGGCACAAGAAACTGTCTTTCCATTCCCTTGGTGTGTTAAGGGTAAACATCACTGAGGCAGAGGAAGACTAGACTAAAGCTCAGGTCTTCTGATTCTCTGGACAGTATGACAAGGTCTGTGAATCCCCTCCTGGTTTTCACAGCCAGAGGCTACTACAGCAGTTTGCTTTGCACACTGTAAAAAGACCAGTTCAACTAGAGCCAGGGAATTTTTTGTTGGCTTGCACTTGAGATATGTTTTTAAATTGCAGAACAAAGTTTAATTTGGTTTCCATTTCCTCTGATGAGGAATAGCATCTCTGTGCAAGAAAACCTGACACTCCTTTATTCTTGCAAGGGTGGTAAAAATTTCTGGGTCACAAAACAAGCAGTAGAGGAAGAAGTGAAGGTGCATGCAAGACTCCTAAAATAAATTTTCCTCTGTGGTAATTATTAGCAGGCTTGGATGAAGAAGCTGTCAGCCCCAGGAGTTTGGGCCGTCTTTTCCTCCACTTTCCCTCTCATTGCTCTCTCTGTTCATTGTGGCTTGTGTAGCATGCTAGGCAGGGGCTTCTTTGCTCCATGTTTCCCAAAGAGCTTGGAAATGCTGGGTGGCAATTATGTAACAATGCCTTAGGGTTTGTGGGCTCCGAGATTATTACTGTAGCCAATGGCTAAATCAAGAAGGCAGTCCTTAAAACAAATCCACTATCAGAGGGAAATAGTAGCAACAGATTTGAATTATCACAGGTTGCCACGAGAGGCATTTAATTCAGGTTATCAATTAATTGAATGTCTGTTAGGTTTTGTGGGAATCCCATAAGTATATAACACAGTCCCTTTTCTCAAGGAGATTATTGTTTTACTCAAGAGATCAGACTCATAGGGCGCTTAAATAATAAAGAAAAATAATTGATGTCTCAATGTTGACTATGGGGTTTCAGACAAGGGAAATCACTATAAACTGCCATGTCCCAGGGAAGTCTTCATGTAGGATATGCTATTGGTAGGAGGCTTCTGGTACAAATAAGGCAGACAGTCCCCTAATAGCACCTTTGTTCATGAAGCCTTTTAGATATTTTGTGACCTCACAACAGTTGGGTGAGCTGGGCAGGGTTTTTATTCTCCTGAATGAAGAAGAGAGGTCAGTGAGCCCTGCCCACAGAAGGACTAGAACAGAAGGCCAGGCCATCTCATGCTCCATCTCACGCTCCTGCCTTGACAATGCTCTTGTCACCTTTCCCTAAGTCATGGCTGCTTGAATGTTTCCATTACCATCGTACTCCACACAGTGCTTAGCATACGGGAGACACTCCACAACTGTTTCCTTCCGGCCCCTTGTCCTAAAGAGAGGCAAGTGATAAAATCGCCATGTTTCTCCTCCTCCTCCTCCTCCTCCTCCACCACGCCCCCCTCAGGAATATATTTTTATTGATTTTAGAGAGCATGAGAGAGGGGCATCGATGTGAGAAACATCAATTTGTTGCTTCCTGTATGTACCCTGACCAGGGATCGAACCCGCAGCCTTTTGGTGTATGGGACAACACTCCAATCAACTGTGCCACCCGGCCAGGGCAAAATGCCCACATTTCTAAAAATAAAGGAGCAGCAACAATAACAGGTCTTCTGCCTATCTCAGGGGAGGCGATTCTAATCAGAATGATATTGGACTGAGGTGGGAACTAGAGAAAGTGAGGAGTTAGGTTGCAACTTTAAAGAAGACAGAGAAGAGAAAGCCAGGAAACCTCTGCCCTTACCTTTTGGCATTTCTGCAGCCTTCCGCATTGCTGAGGATCTCCTGCCTTACTCCCCGGAGTTCTTTCTGCCCTCAGCTTCCATGGCACTCAAGAAGCTGTTCCACCTCCTCTTCTCATGAGTCCTTCTGCCTCCTTTACTCACAGTTCTGCTTCATATCACCTCTTGGATGCAGGGCATCCATAGAGTTCAGGCTCAGCTCTTTGTCTCCTCCCCTTTCGCTGCCCTAGAACTGCCTTTTCCATGTGGATTGCTCTCAACATCTTAGCCTCTCCAGGCAAACTTGATTTCTGCCCTGAACCCTAGTTCTTTATTTCCAGGCCTTCCCAGTCCCCTCAAACTGAACCTATAAAAAATGTAATGGTCCCAGTGAAAGCCAGTTCCTCGATTTCATTTACATGTGGAATCTTTTTTCTGTTTTTTTAAAGTATATTTTACTGATTATGCTATTTTTTATTATGTCCCAATTTTCCCCCTTTGCCCACCTCTGCCCACTACCCCAGTTCACTCCAGCAATCCCCCCTCCTTAGTTCATATCCATGAGTCATTCATATAAGTTCTTTGGCTTCTCCATTTCCCATACTATTCTTAACCTCCCCCTGTCTATTTTGTACCTACCAATTACTCTTAAGCCCTGAAACTTTTCCCCATTATCCCCCTCCCTCTTCCCAGCTGATAACCTCCAAGTGATCTCCATATCTATGATTCTGTTCCAGTTCTGGTTGCTTAGGTTTTTTTTGTTTGTTTTTGTTTTTTTGTTTTTGCTTTTTTTTTTTTTAGATTCAGTTGTTGATAGTTGTGAATTTGTTGCCACTTTAATATTCTTTTTTTAAAAAATAAGTCCCTTTAACATTTTTTATAATAATGGCTTGGTGATGATGAACTCCTTTAGTTTTACCTTGTCTGGGAAGCACTTTATCTGCCCTTCCATTCTAAGTGATAGCTTTTCTGGACAGAGTAATCTAGGTCATAGGTCCTTGCTTTTCATCACTTTAAATACTTCTTGCCAGTCCCTTCTTGCCTGCAAGGTTTCTTTTGAGAAGTCAGCTGACAGTCTTATGGGAATTCCTTTGTAGGTAACTCTCTCACTCTTTTTTTTTTTTTTTGCTGCTTTTAAGATTCTCTCTTTATTTAACTTTTGCATTTTAATTATGATGTGTCTTGGTGTGGTACTCTTTGGGTCCAACTTGTTTGGGACTCTCTGTGCTTCCCGGACCTGTATGTCTATTCCCTTCGCCAAATTAGGGAGGTTTTCTTTCATTATTTTTTTCAAGTAAGTTTTCAGTTTCTTCCTCTTCCTCTTCTCTTTCTGGCATCCCTATGATACAGATGTTGGCATGTTTGGAGATGTCCCAGAGGTTTCTTAGAATATCCTCATTTTTAAAAAATTCTTTTTTCTTGTTGCTATTCTGATGGCATGTTTTTTCTTCTTTATATTCCAAATCATTGATTTGATTCTGGGTTTCATCCCTTCCACTGTTGGTTCCCTGTGGATTTTTCTTTATTCACTTAATGTAACCTTCATTTCTGCCTGGGTCTTTTTTATGCTGTTGCCATACTCAATGAGTATTTTGAACATCTGATAACCAGTGTTTTGAATTCTGCATCTGATAGGTTGGTTATCTCTGTTTCATTTAATTCTTTGTTTGGAGTTTTGATCTGTTTTTTGTTTTGGGCTGTATTTCTTTGTCTCCTCAATTTGGCAGTTTCCCTGTGTTTGTTTCTATGTATTAGGTAGAGATGCTTTGACTCTCTGTCTTAGTAAGATGGTCTGTTATAGAAAAGGCACCTATAAATTGTATGAGGTGGAGCCTTAGGTAGTCCCCAGGGTGGGACAACCCCTTTCACTGCTTTGTGGCTCTGTGTAGGGAGAGGTTCAAAGGGGACCAATGCTGCAGACTGTCTTCTGGAAGTTTGTCTGGGAGGAAGCTGTCTCCTGGTACTTGCCCCATTTCCAGGCACTTCACTTTCTCCCTGTATGACACTGGTACCCTTCCAGCTATTGCCCTGGTGCTGAATCCCAGAGGGGGTGGGTCTGTGTAAGTTCTAAGTCTGTGGAAGCCCTTTAAGAGAAGACTCTTGAGAATCCAGCAGTTTATTCTGCTGCCTCAACCCCCACTGTTTTTAGTGCCAAAAGATTTAAGAATTTGTCTTCCTGGCACTGGAATCCTAGTCTGCTGGGTATTATGGTTTGGGTTTGGAATCCCTTGCTCCCAACTGATTTTTATCTGCCACACATGAATGTGGGACCCCACTCTGCCCCCTCTCTGTACCACTCTGGGTCTCCGTGCCCTCCTACCTCTCTGGATGAATGTGGCTTCTTTAAATCCTTGGTTATTGGACTTCCATACAAGTCAATTTTCTGACGGTTCTGGGTGATTTTTGTTTTGTAGTCTAATTTAACTTTTTCTGCAGTTGTGTGAGGAGATGGAGCATGTTTACCTATGCCTCCATCTTGAATGGAATATATGTGGAAGCTAAAGAAAAATATAAACAAACAAACAAAACAGAAATAGACACATAGCTACAGAGAACAGCCTGATGGCTGTCAGAGCAGTGGAGGGTTTGGGGGGCTGGGTGAAAAGGGGGAAGGGATTAAGAAGTACAGATTGGTAGTTACAGAACAGTCATGGGATGTAAAATGCAGCATGGGGAGTATAGTCAGTAATATTCTAATAATTATGTTGGGGCCAGGTGGGCACTAGAAACATCAGGGGGGATACTTTGTAAAGATTATGATTGTCTAACTACTATGCTATACACCTGAAACGAACACAGAATAATACTGAATGTAAATAAATAAATAAAAATGAAAAACAGACCTAATTTTTAAAAAGAGAAAAGAAGGAAGAAAGAAGGGAGAGAGAGAGAGAGAGAGAGAGAGAGAGAGAGAGAAAATCAGCTTCTCCTTCCAGTCTCTTACTTGCAAGACCCTTTTCATGAGAATCCTTTTCTTCTCTCATTTCCCGAGTGTCACAGTACAGATACGAAAGTTATTCTCTATGTTTGAGCCCCTTCCTTTGGTGGTCAAACATTTCCTTCAAGATAGTCTGTGGCTGATCGCTGCAGTCTGTGCCCAAGTGCTCTGGGACCCATCTTGCCAACAGCCCACCAGATTCCAGACCCTGTTGCAAAGGAGAGGAGGTGTGGCATATTTGCATAGGCAAGAATCTGGCAAGACATGTTTTGCAAATGCCAAAAATTATTGTGTTGGGGTGAAAGGACGGGAAGGGTGTTGAGGAGGAAATAGGATCTTGTTATCCATGGCAACTGTCAAAAAGGATGCCCATTAGAAAGATATTCACACTTTGCATTTTGCCTGCCATTCAGTGTGTGGTGTTCTACATATTGAGAGGTTGGAAAACATATGAAAGGGAATTACTCATGTTTTTTCATCCATGCACATGTGCTTTGCTGGTGTTAAATTCTTGGTGTAAGAGTTTCTCATGCCATAACGTATACACAAAAAGATATTCCCACCACTTTAAAAAATTACATTGAAAGCGGCTGAGTGAATTTACAGGGTGTTGTAGCAGGACAAGTGAAATGTAAACACACACTCTCTGGGACTGTAAATGCCTTTAACACAGACACTGCTTCGTGTGGGATTTATTACCCTACCACATGGTGTTTTCATGGCATGGGTTTTAAGGGCAACATTTGAGGGCAAAAAATGCATGATTTGAGAGGGGGAGTTTTACTCCAAATTTTGGAATGTGGTTATCTTTATCTAACACACAGCTTCCCTCCTCAGGTATTAGAACTAACACGAGGGTTTTCAGTGTCGTAGTGTCTCATCTCTCAGGTAGGAGGAAGCAGCCAGTTCGTGGGGAAAGAAAGCTGTCCCCTTGCTCCCATAACTTGAAAAAGGACCTGGCTTTTCTTGCTTCAAAAATGAGCAGAGAAGTCACTCAAGTAGGTCTCAATGCCACTATCGGGCCTTTGGGATACCTAGGTGAGGAATGCACCTGGATCATGGTTTCTTCTCTCCCTTTGCTTTGCTGATAAGCCGCGACCTACCTTCATGAGGGTTAAATGAAAATGTTGGTCAACTCTGGCCATAGAGACCATGGGCTACTGTGCGGCTTTAAAATTCATTTATTCACTCATGAATAATATTGAGTACCAGTTATGTGACAAGCACTAGTCTGGATTTTTGGGACACATCATTGTACAAGAAGGACAGAGGTCTCAGCCTTATTTATCAGAATGTATTATGGGTTGTGTTTTAGTTACAATTAACACTTACTGCCTAAGTATCTTTCTCTACAAAGCATTGTAGAAAGTTATTGTTCAAATATCAAAGGCATGCTCTCTACCATTGAAGAGGTAGAAATCTAGCTGAAATGTCAGATTTAAGGGTTAGTGTATTAGTCCTCTGTCTTCTGCCTTCAGTGTTGAAGCTGGAGAAGATGCTGGCAAGGTCCTTCAGCAGAGGCTCCTGCCTCTCCAGAAAGCACAGCTTCCTAGTCCTCTTCCTTGCTTCCAGACTGCCTTTGCCTCCACCCCTGCCCCGTGGCCACCGCCACCCATTAATTGTCTTCTACAATCATCCTGTCTCCAGCTCTGCTTGGACTCTTCTTATTGGATTTTGGGGCACTGTAGAGTCTCACTCAGGTTTAACTTAGACAGCACCTGTTTTCTGTTTTCTTAGTCTCATGCCTGCATTGACATTTATTTACACTCATAGTTATTAATTTGTTTTAAAAAGTATTTGTTGACCACCGGTAATATGCAGGCATTTTACTGAGGCACTAGACACATACTCTCATAGATTGCACAGTAGAGTAGGAGGGTCAGAAAAATAAACCAATGATTAAATACAATATGCAGTGTCTTGGGAACACAGAAGAGAAGCACCCACCCTTAATGGGCAGAGTCTTAAAGCATCAGGGAAAATTGGTCAGGCAGGGAAGCATGAGCTAGGTCAAAGTGACCAGAAAAACACATGTAATAGGGCGTTGTATCTCCATAAGGCTGATAATAATAACAGACAATGAATAGTGGGTTAGTCTTCTTAGCTCACACACAATCTGGCAGGCCAGTTCACTCTTCCCTGAGGTGGGTTTTACCTCTATCCCCTCTCTGGCCTCACCATCAATTACCTTGGGGACAATAGGAAGGAAGAAAAGAAGAGACAGGTACAGAAAGAAGGTGAGAAAGAGGACAGACATGTGGGAACAGAGGGATAAACTAGTTTGTACCCACTCAGAATTAGAGAAAGAAGTAAAAACTACATACAGAAGCCACACTGCTCCCTCACCCTTTCTTGCCACAGCATTAGCCAGGTGCTTTAACCAAGATAGAATACCCTCAGCAAGAGACCAATTTTCAGTGTATTTCACTGAAATGATAAAAATGATTACACTGGCACTCTGGTGAAGATGAGAAGCATTGATTAGCTGTTATCTGTTTCTTTGATTAATTTTTAAATGGAAAAACATTATTACTTAATGCAGTTGGGTAGAAAAGTCTGTCATCACATGGTATGAGCAGAAGAAGGAGAAATAATGAAAGGTTAGGATTTCCTCCTTTGTTGAAAGCTTGGAAAACACTAGCCAAGGAGAATTGTAGTGTGGAACTTTGGCACAGGGCTGGAAAGTTGTGCTCTCTCCGTGTGATGTGCCCTGACCCGGTAAAAAGGGACTGCGTTGAGGTCTTCCTGAAACAGCCACTTTTACTGCGCACCGCTGCCTTTGTAAATAATTTGTTCAATAATGATATGTAGTGCATAATAACTCACATAATAGTAAGCAAAATAACTCAAGATGAAAGATGATGCTACATGTTAAGTAACACAGAAATAATAAAAGTTTTCATTTATCTCCCATTCTTCTTTCTTCTCCCATTTATGGCTACAATTTTGATACCACTTCTCATGTGAGAAAGTGGGGGATTCCTGTGCCAACAAGAAATTCTCCAACACCGGCTGGGTGTCCTACAGTTCAACTCGGTTCTGACCCTACCTGGAGATGGTGTCAGATCCCACAAAGTAAATGCTCAGTCTTACAAGGCTGTCTATCCCCCACCCATCAGCTTCAGACCCAGGTCATCATCTGTGCTCTGCCCGGCTGCAGACTAGAGATTCCAAACACCTCTTCGGATTTCATCAATTTGCTAGAGAAGCTCACAAAACTCAGGAAGACATTTTACTTACTAGATTACACATTTAATATAAAAAGTTTTAACTTGGGAACAGCCAGATGGAAGAGATGCATAGGGTGAGGCATGGGGACAGGCCGCAGGAGTTTCCATGTCCTACCTGATCATGCCACTGTCCTGGGGTCTCCATGTGTTCACCTACCTGGAAGTTCCCTGAGCTCCATCCTTCATGGTTTTAATGAAAGCTGTGTTCATAGGTATGATTGATTAAGTCATTGGCCATTGGTGAATGAACCCAAAATTCAGCCTTGTCCCATCCCAGGAGGTGGCAGTGGGTGAGGAGGTGAAGGTGGGACTTGAAGTTCTAACCCTCTAATCACATGGTTGGTTTTCCTGGCAACCAGCCCTCATCCTTAGGTGGGTCCAAAAGTTACCTCACTGACTTAACAAAAGGCACCTTTATTACTCTTGTCACTTAGGAAATTCCAAGAGTTTTAGGAGCTCTATGCCAGAAACAGGAACAAAGACCAGATGTATATTTCTTATAAATCACAATATCACAATGGCTTAACAGAAATAAAGGAAAGAATGGGAGTTGGATTTCCAGAAAAACAGGCATGAACTCACTACTGCTAGAACATTTACGTGTGCTCCCAAGGGTGTGACCAGATGACTTCCTACAGGTGGCCTCAGCAAGACCTTTAGGAAGGAGTATCTCAAGCACCTGCCTCCTGAGTTGCCCCTCCCCGGGCTTGAGAGTGGGATAGTGCAGCCTTTGGAGAAGGTGCTGGATGGAGCAGGTTTTCTGCAGGCAGGGCAGGAGGGAGGAGAATGGCTCTTTGTTTCAGGTGCCCTTTTGTGTTCCTGTTACAAGTGCTAGCTCGGGATGCACAGTGGAGCTGGCACTCTCTTCACCTTTAAAAACCCAGATGTGTTGCTCTTGATTGACATTTGGAAACTGACCCTGAGGTTAATACAGAATAAACTGTTCTCTCTTAGGAGAGGCATTAATTCCTTGCAGCCCCCAGCACAGGAGTCAGTGAACAATAGGATCGAAGGACTCAGAACTTTACCCCAACCCACTTATCATATAGAAAAGAGGACCAGAAGGGCAAATTGACCTGCAACATACCACATAGATGATTTATGGCAGATTAATAATAATACATTAACCCAACATGAAACTGATGATAAAGTTCAACCCTGCATAGCAACATCTATGTATTCCAAATACCACATTGCTTTGTTGCTGATTCTTGGGAAATAACCCAAGTGGGATTACTCAGAAATTTTTCAAATTCACCCACCAATCAGCACATCTTTACGACACAGATGTCTTTGTAGCTGATCTCCACCTAGTGTGTTTTATGTACTTCACTCCTTCCCAGTTGTCTTCACAGAAGCATCCTGTGAGAGTCGCATGACACTGTGTCACCTTGATCGGTCGGACCTCTCCAGTCCTTTTGCTCAGGGGATCATGAGTAGTTCTGGGACCCTCAGGAGGGAAAACAGCCTAAGCTAGCTCCCCAGGTCTCGTATTTCTCAAAACATGGCCCAAGGACCATCCATCCACACAGAATTATTAGTAATGCAAATTCTGAGATCTATTCCAAAATTACTAAGTCAGCAAGGGGGCAAGATTATGAATTTTTAATAGGTTCCTCAGAAGATTTTAAAGCACACTAAAGCTGAAAATCACTTTCCTAGACTATCTGGGCTTTATCTGGCCTGACCATTCTTATACCCATGACTGAGATGATATGGTCTTTGACTAAGAGGATTGATAGATGATAGAAGATAGATAGATAGATAGATAGACAGATCTTAATATATTTAAATAACATTCATCCACTCATTCAGTCAGCTTTTATTGAGGGCTTTCTGTTATTAGGTACCGTAATGGAATTAATGAAACAGAGCACTTAATGATATTCTACTATAATTGCTTTCATATATTAACTCCTGTAATTTGTACAACTTTATCAGTTACTACTATTAATTTCACTCAACAAACACAGACACAAACACAGAGAGGTTAAACTTTTTCTGAGGTTGCAGAGCTCATGAGTGCTAGAGGCAGACGTGGAACCCAGGTAGTCGGCTTGGGAACCACATCTTAACCACTGTGTTGAATAACCTCCTTGAACAGAGATGGGTGAGACTCTGTCATTGATGCAGCCCTCCCACCCCCAGCCCCAGAGCTCACAGTCTGTTCAGGAATCCAGACATCAGACCTGTAAGTAGGTCATTACAGGATGGTTTATCAACTGCTATAACAGGGCTATGAACAAAATGCTGTGAGGATAAGGAAGAAATTATTAATGCCAAAGGCGTCGTGAAAGGCTTCAAGAAAATTTATACCTCCATTAGAGCAGGGGTCCTGTCTGTTTGGTTTCACTTAGCACAATATTTTACCAATAATGCTCAAAATAATTGTGTTGAATGAGTGAATGAATTAATGAATGAGGTGACTCATTTCAGTTGGCAATGAAAGAGAGGGAGGAAATTTGGTGACAAAGAAGAGGAAGGAGAATGCATACAACCTGGAAGGGTAAAAGAGTAAAAATAGCTTGTACTGGGAACAAAGATTTGATGTGACTAAGAGCAGAGCTTGCCAGGGAGGGGCTGTGGTGGGAGTGGAGTGAGGAGGGGAGAGGAGGGTGGCAGTGCAAAGTCTCATGCACCACACCAAAGAATTCAGATTAGTTTTCCAGGCAGCTGTCTTTAGGCAGGGGAGTGACAGGATCAGATTTCTTTAATGGGAAGACACCTCTGGAGGCCAGTGTTGAAGGCATAAGGTGGATTAGAGTGAAGAAAGTGTACTAAGAGGACAGGCAGCTAGAAGGGGCGAAGTTGTCAGGGCAGGAGATTAGGAAGGTCTGAGCAAATGCACAAGGCTAGGGGAAGACAAAGGCTGCGGGGCGTGGGGGAGGGGGAGGACTCTTGGAGACCCATGCCAGAGGCAGAGTAGGCAGTATTCAGGGACCAAGTGAAATCAGAATAGCCAGACAAGACTCACAATTTTCTAACATAAATGGTGATGCCATTCACTGAAATAGGAATGTAAGAAGAAGTTCAATGTGGAGAGTTAAAGAGTTCCAGTTTGAGCAGGTCGAAGATAACTTCCCAGAAGGCATTTTTCAAGAGAGATGAGGAGCAAGTTTGGGAACAGAAATGTGGTGTTTGGCACCATCAATGTCAGAGTGGGAAGCCATCGGAGCAGACAGCCTCCCCAAGGAAGGGAGTAAAAGGGGTAAGAGAAGAGGGCTGAGAAACCATTCACAACACTTGATTTTTAGGGGGTGAGCAGTCAGTAGGGCAGACCAAGCAGAAGAAGATACTGTAATTTCGAATCCTACTAGTCTGATGGAAGAGTCACCTTGCCTTTATTGAGAAGAATTTCAGGAAAAGGAAACTCTTTTCAAAAACTCTAGACAGTGCACTGCACCTCAGGCTGAGACCTAGAGCATATAGTGCCTCTCTTGGATGCTTTGGGCACCAACTCTCTTTCACCTGTGAACATACACATGACATTTCCCCCCTGGTGACTGCCAAAGAGAATAGGAATGCAAAATTCTCCATCAAAGCTTTAGCTATTGGCATTTGACCTTACGGCCTTGTGGTGGCAAGTTAGGAAACTTTGCAAAGATCAGCACTTACAGCTCTGTCCTTGGGTCCTCTTCCTTCCCACAGCTACTGGGTGAGGGAGCATGCACCAGACTGAGTCTGCAACCCTGCTCTGCTGCCCCCCCCCCCCCCCCCCCCCCCCCCCCCCCCGCCCAGCAGAGTAGAGAACAACCTGAAAAACCTATTCAGGACAATAACCACTTTCTTTTAAAATTAACCACATAAACATTACAACACTTATCCTTTAACTAAATTCAATTGGCTGATTGCAGTAAAACTGACTCACCCGATTCAGTTGGGGGTTTTTAAAGCTCCTGCGTTTTTGCAACCTTAGTGGGAGTTTCCCTGGGGCTGCCCGTAGCCTGAAGGTCCTTCAAAATTTGCTGTGTGTGTGTGAGAGAGAGATGGGGAAGGGTGGGGGAAGGTGGTATGGGGAAAGGGAAGGAGAGAGGGCAAGGGAGAGAAAGACACTGGTATTCAATAAGAACTGTAGGGACATGGCATTTTACATAGAGAGAGTCCCTGTGTCTGTCAGTCATTAAGATGACCAGTGTCCTTATGGTCCTGAGCTGTATAGGACACCTGCACAGATATCCTGCCTAAGGCAGAGACTCTCACAAAATCATAAATATGTGGGGACAAATGTTCAACCTCAATTGATGTCAAAGAAATATATAAAAGCCACAACACAAATACGATTTTTCTCCTTTCACATTGGTAAAGCTGTTTTTAAAATTATAATGCTCTGGTTTGCCCCAGGAAATCAAAAAATGAGACTCTCACACTTTGCTGTGAGAATGTAATTATGTATAACCTCAGAGGACAATTTGTCAATATGTATCAAGAGCCTTAAAAAATGCTCATAATCTTTGACCCAGCAATTCTCCTTAGAATTTATCCTAACAAAACAATCTAGCCCTGGCTGGGCAGCTCAGCTGGTTGGAGCACTTTCCTGACACACCAAGGTTGCTGGTTCAAATCCCAGTCAGGGCATGTACAAGAATCAACCAATGAATGCATAAATAAATGGAGCAAAAAATAGATGTTTCTCTTTCTCCTTTTTTCTCCCTCTCTTCAAAATCAATAAGTAAAAATTTTAAAGAAGAGAAACAATCAAAGATTGTATACTTAGGTGAATTTTATGGTATGTGAATTATATCTCAATAAAGCTCTATCTTAAAAAAGAAATAGAGATAAGCAAAATATATTTATTACATTATTATTTATAACAGTGAAAAATTAGGAAATGTCTAAATGCGTATAATATTATTCCATACCCACTTACTAGAATACAGCCATTTTTTAAAAAAAACTTATGCTGTAGTACAACCATGGTTTTCAAAATGTGTTCCCCAGACTAGCAATATAAATATTTCCTGGAAACTTGGGAGAAATGCAAATTAGGAATCTTTACCCTAAGCTACTATATAAAAAATTGGAATTAGAATTCAGCATTCTTAACAAGCCTTCCGTGTGATTCTGATCCTCATTGAAGTTTGGTAACTACCTGGGAGGGAGGGGGAGGAGGAATGTTCCTGTAAATTGTAATATGGAAAAAAAAGCAAAATAAGGGTACAAAACAATATGTATATATTCATGCCTGGGGGAAATACTGGTAAGATATATTTTAAAAATTAGCAGTATTTACCTATAGATGGTGGGTATATAGATTGATTTTGTTTTCTTCTTAATAATTTTCTGTATTTTTCAATTTTTCTATAATGATTATGCATGATTTTTATAGTTAAAAAATGTTATTTTACAAAGTTCTTGCCCTTGGAATTCTGGGCACCAGACACTTAGGGAAATACATTTCGCAATTTCAGCAAAGAGGAAAATAGGAAGGATGGGCAGGCTTCTCCCCTCATCAATTCTGTGGAGAGCCTTATTTTCCTTAAAGTAGAATTTGACATTTTTTGCACTTGCTTTAGTTATAAAAGTGCCACAATGTCTGTCTTAAGTATCATACGTCAAAGGTATCTGATGAATGGTGAGCATCAGATCTTGGACTTGATTTCTTTTGGGATCATGATGAGGTGGTTTTCTTCTTTCTTTTCCTGTGCAGTGTCCAGGGATTTGTTGTACATTGGTTTGTACATTGGCTTATGCCCACTCTCCCCCTGTGGAAGAGGTCAGTTTGGGGCTTTGTCACAATCTATATCACTAAAAAAAAAATCTAGAGCATCTTCTGTATTCTTGGGAATTTCATATAAAGAGCAAAATAGTGAGAGTCTTCTTGGTGCAATATCGAGATGGAAAAACCACTGGGTATACCAGGTGGCATAGGCCTTTTGTTGCAGGACAGTGTTACATGGGAAAAAGGACAGACCAGCTTCCTTGTCTCTTGTTCTGTAGCCTGGGGGCAAGTCTGTAGTATTCTCTGGGTCTTGGTTTCTTCACCTTTAAATTGAAGGAGTTGACAAGATGATCTCTGAAGTCCCTTCCAGCTCTGAATTTCTGTGCATTTATGACTAGATTCACAGAGATAGAGTGACCCATAACCAGAAGGCAGTATAATGCTCTTTGATCTGCTTCATGCATCTTGGCTTTGTGAAAGCTCCATGGTATTTTCAGCAGCGGGAGCATCACTTAATGGGCTTCTCTCCTGCTCTGGCACTGAAAATCTATTTTGAGATAGTACCTGAGCAATATTCTCAATGAGAAATGGTGTTTGGCATTCAGGAGCCTTTCCATAACAGCACCAAAGAGTTGGATAGCCTACAGATTAAACAAACAAACAAACAAACAAACAAAACCCTTTCTGAAAATGTGAAGGGAGGATATGGCCATGTGACACAGGTCACTGGAATATGAAATGTTTGTTAGAGAGGACAGAGTGGTTCTTTAGATCAGTTAGATACTTGGGTTCCAGTCCTGGGTGTGACCTTGTCTAAATAGCTTATCTTCCTCAGCTTCAGTTTCCTCATTTGAAATATATCTATTTGAGCTCCTGTATTGTTTTATTTCTGAAAAAAATGTGAGTTTATGATTGAAAGAATGACATTTTGGGCATAGAGACAGTTGTGTTGTCATATCTGGGGCAGCCCCCCAGGAACTGGCTGCTCTAGAAAGATAGAATTATAGCATTGGAAGAAGTCCAGTCAATCCCACTGAGGGTCTGAATCACTTCTACACTATCTAGCTTTTTCTTGATAGGAATCAGGAGATGAACAAATGTGTTGTCTGCGGCTGGCACTTGCCAACTTTTGCTTGGGGTGAGGGAAGTGTATACTTAAACTGCTGAGACAGCCCAGGTCTGGGGAAGAGATTTCTGCTTATTCTTTTCACTTCAGAACATTTACAGTGTACACTCCACTGTAAAGGAAGCTTGTGAAGTTTGCTTGGCATAGGCGTAACGTGAGTAATGAAGTCTTGGCTCCAGCCAGCATTCTAAAGCTGGGGTTTTGCAAAAGTTGCAAATCCCCAGAGGAAATGCTGGAGCACAGAAGGCCTGCATATCATGGATTACACTAATCCAGGCAGGAAGTGATAATGACATAGTTATACAAGCAGTGTTTTTCATGGCTAATTGGGAAGGATGGTCATTTAATTAAACTGGGGCTTTTAATGCCCAGGACAGCCCAAGAGCCTTTCCTAGACCCTGTTACTCAGGACATTTAAGCTCCACTCTAAGTTCCATGATGCTGGGGGTCTTTATATTTTTTATTAACTTCTAATGCCTAGTATAGTTCCTGGAACTTAGCAGGTGCTAGACCTAGGCTAGAAGACTTCTAAGTATCTTATTAGCCCCATAAAATTCTTTGTTTTGTACCAAGTGAAAGTGCCAAGACTTGATTCAATAAACCTCTTGTGAATGCAAAAACAAGTCAGACCTGATACACTGCATGTAAAGAACTGGATACGCTGACTGAAAAAGAAGTCAGATTGATAAAATAGAGATAAGAAAATGCCTCCATGAGTTATAAACATATCAGTTAACTTTATTTTTCTTTGCTCCAATCAGACAGAAAGCTGAGGTCTGGGATGTATTGTCAGGATCAAAATGCTCCTTTAATTTAAAAAGAAAATGCTTTTAAAAGCTTAAAGTGAATATGATAGCTGCACAGTATCATAGACGGGAGTAATGTATGAAGGGTCATGAAAACGGGACTTCAGTTCCCTGGTGCTGGCACCAACCTGTAGTAAGATCCAAATTTTCTCATTTACAAAATGAAGAGCATATGTTGCAATGACTGTGTTTTCCAAACCAAAACCCATCCAGTTTCTCATGACTTGGGGGATAGGAGGCAAACTGGGAGATATAATCGGAAAGCTACAACATGGGAAGTTCCTGGGCATGGCGACCCTCTGCGCACCGTGGAATAGAATAGGACCACCGTGCTTGCTTGCTGAATAAAATGCAGGGCATATGAATGCTGAGCATGAGACAAGGCAATCTTAAATAAGATACAGTGTAGACCCTGCCACCATATTTTTACTGCCTCCGTTTCTCCTTTCAGCATGGAAGTAGAAAATTCCAGTCACTTGCAGGTATTCGGAGGGTCAGTTTCGCATCATCCGTTCTCAGGCTGAAGTGCCCCTGCTTTCAGCCCGCTACCCTGCTCCCGGCCGGCCCCGTCCAGTGGATTCCAAGACTCCTTTGTCTGTCTCACAGAGTCAAAAAATGAATCCATTAAGAGACTGAAAAAGATCCGGGCTGTTCTGCTCAAGGAATCATACTAGGAGGGAATGAGATTTACGAGATGAGGTAATAGAAATACAAATAGAAATACATTCTAAAGGAACTTTTCCCTTAAATGCCTGCTTCCTCTGAGATTGATTTGTGTGGGGGAGGCTGAGGAGGTTTAACTGCCCTGCCTTCCCCACTGCATTCCTGTTTCAGGTTCTAAATGTTCCCAGTCACAGTGCACTGGCATCTTCTCAGAGGCGGTCCTCCGGGAGGCTCCCCGCTCCCAGCTCTGCAGTTTCCAGCAGCCTCTTGCAGTGACATGCCTACTTTTCATGGACTCTTGAGAAATTATACTAAAATGGAAGAAGATTTATCCCCCTGGCAGAAATTGGGGTCACTGATATTCATGAAAAGGTGCAGTGTCTCTACGGTTATCTGCAGCTGTTTGTCAAACTTGGTAGAATAATTCATAGGCAAGTGCTCACGAAGGGTCACGCCTGGGTGGTGCAAAGCAACCTACTCAGTATGCTCACACCCAGATTTGCATTGATAATAAATAATAGATACTGTATGAGTAACTACTTACAGAGCTACACAGATAATATGCATTATTTTATTTAATCCTCAACAGAAATCTGTAAATTAGAAATTATTAGTCCCATATCTGAGAAATGGGAAAACTGAGACTTGGGTTAACCAAGTTACTGCAGGCCATGAAGTTTCTGAGTATCACAGTGGGCTTCAAACCCAGGTCTTTCTGATTCGGAGTCCTTACTGTCGAAGGGAAGGAAGAGATAGAAGGCAAAAGGAAAGGTGCATTGGAGAAGAGTCAGGGACTGCTCCTCCTGATGCAAGTAGCTCTGTGGGATCCTGTAAACAGAACTTCCCAGGCCTTTCTGGAGGCTCAGAAGACAGTCATCTCTTCTGCCTGGTTTCTTCCTGATTTAACTAGGACCTATTGATCTCTTTCTACAGTGAAAAAGCCCTCTGGTAACAAGAGAGAAAATATATTCTCTTTCCTAACACTACAATGCAGGACATGCAACTAATTATAATACATTCAGATATGATATCATTTTACATAAAGTAGATTGGCATCCAGAGTAGAGGCAATGGGGTGGTAACATCCCACAATTTTTAAAGTGTGCCCTCCAGACCAGTAGGGTCACCGTCACCCCTACCTGGGAATTGCTTAGCAATACGCGTTTCCAGGTTCCACCCTAGGGGTGGGGCCCAGCAATCTGTGTTGTGTTCACTGAAGTTTGGGAAACACTGGTTTAGGGGCTTGGCTGCTAATTGAATTTGGCTTGAGAGGACACGGGGTAAGGGACTGACAGCAAATTAGTCTGGACAGGTAATTAGGGGTTGGACTTCTTGGCAGGCTGTTTGATGAGGTGTATGTGTTAGAAAGATCACAGCCTGACAGTGAGGTTCAGGAGGCCATACGATCTGAACCAAAAGTGACCACAAATTTCTCTTTTTCATGCCTCCGCTGTTCTTTCCACTCAAGTTTCTATGACAACAGTTCTGGTACAATTTGTATTTATGAAAATCACATTAATTTCACTAGAGCCTTGGGGATTCCTTACAAATCAATTTTCTTCACATTCATGACATAAGAAACAGCAGCATCCCTTTGCCCACTAGTCAACAGGAGACAGGGGAGCTTGCTCCTGCGCTCATTAGGAAAGCTCAACAACTCACCTTTCAGAGTTTGTACTTTACGTTTTCTATTTCTCCTAAAGAAGACTTTAGTCTCCTAATGCAGCAAATCTTATTTCCTTTTCTAAAAGGCAGGGCTGAGCAGATGATGTCCTACCTACACCCCTTTACCAAACTCTCTCTTTACCTGGGCATTTGTGTACTACTTGTTCTAAATAAGAATTTTAATGAGACCTGGAGGGTCACCAGGGAGCAGTGCCCCAGGCTAATTCTCCACAGGGTTGCCTCACTCCTTACCATTCTACCTAGAACCCAGTTAAAATTAAAAAATAGACCAACAAATTAGCCCTTTCCAGTTCCAGCCTCTGCTCAGCCAAAAGAAATCAGCTCTGATTTCAAGAATAGCCTCGTCTACCAATTGCCAGAGTTTTCAGAGGCATCAGGAGTAGAGACTCGTGACAGCTCTGAACAACCTCCTAACAGCCCCTCACGAGCTGACCTTTGAGAATGTCCGTGATCACTCTGGACTTCCCCTGTGCTACACAGGAAAACCTAGACAGATGGTCAACCTGAGCAGCATCTTGCCTTCAGAACCTATCTCTGTGTGTGGGCCTGGTCACCCCAGGACCAACCAAACAAAGCTAGAGAAAGACACCTGGGTGGTCCACTATGTTAGGGAAACCAACACATGTCAGCAGACTATAAGAATCAGGACTCTTTCCTTTGTAAATAAACTATGATTTTTCACCAATTCTTGGCATACATGGGACTCTGCAGCACCTCTAAGCCATGTAATTCATTTCAGCAGTAATCATATCCTCTCAGACAAACATGTTTTCTGTTTAGCCTTGCCTTCTCCACAGGACTTGGAATACCTTGAGAACAGGAAATGTGATTTGTATTTCTTTTGAATACTAAAAACACAGCCCTAGAAATACAATAGATAATTCTCCTTGAACTGAATTAAATCAGAATGGTATTTGAGAATTAGGGACCACTTCTTACAATTTGAAATAGGTAGTTTTAGGGCAAAAAATAAAAGGAAAGAAAAAGTAAAATTCAATCTTAAATTATCAGGCAGTAAGTTTACAGAAATTATTACCCACAGAAGTGAGATAGACAGCAAATACATAGTTCCTAAGCTTTTTCTTTGTTTAGATTCTTCTAAATCTTTTGTGAGACACATCACTAGCCTTACATCTATCTCTCAATCTCCATCTATATCAATATTAGTTTCCTTAATGTAGAGATTGAAAGATAGATCGAAAGATCGTAGATAAGTAAAATAGCCACTTACTCGCAAAAGTCAAGTTTTGTATAGCAAGAGATAACTTAAAAGGTAGTTATTTCTAATGATTTTCATGCATGATGTATGAGCATGTCCTTCTTGTCTGTCAACTGACCAGTGGGGGGAGGGGAGGCAGGAAGAGCCAACGTTTAGCTCAGCAGAAGGCTGATGATATTTTGCCAAAGTCCCCAAAAGGTTCATGATGAAAATTATTCTCCCACTGTAGCATTTGTCATTCCTCCACAGACCACCAGTGATTAGAAATGGGCTGATAAACATTAGCTGTCTCATGAAAAATTTTAGTGATACTGGGTAAAGGTGTTTTGGAGAATTCCTTAACTTTGGACATTGAAATGTCAAGTAGGACAGTCAGCCCGTCTCTCCACCAGGTGCCACTCCTGGTCAGAAATGTGGCTTGTGCATCGGAGGTCTGACTCACTCCTACATGTGTCTTTGCTTCTGGATTTTTGAAACTTCACCATATTCTCCAAATGCCAGCCTCAAGAGACGTACAAGACACAGGATGCTTATCAACCTCTTCTTGTTGTGTCTAGCTCTCTACCACTTTCTTCTTGTGCTGAATCATGACAGTGCTGCCAGGGAAAAATAATTGGAGCCCTCTCCCCAGTGAGTGCCGTTGCTAATGCAGTGCGGAGTCTGCCCTGACGGCCTGACTGAGACATGGCTGGGGACTTTACAACCACTGTAATTACCGAGTCCACCCACCACTGCAAGCAAGAGCAAGAGCCAAGAGAACATCGAGTCTAGGATTCTGTTGTGTTTTGTTTTTATTGCCTCATAATATTAAAGTTCCAGCTTGGAGATGAACCATTATATAAAGAAACCTAGGTTTGCTTTCGCTGGTAATTTGTTTTTCAGCCCCTACAAGGTAGGTAGAGTTGTTGTTGTTATTCAGTCTGAGTACTTCTGGTGAACAGTTACCATTCTTTAGCTCCTCTGGTCAAACTCTTAAGGTGGTTTTCAGAAATTGGTTAATATGTCCTCAGATTACCCTGTGAGGAAGTTGAGTATCCTTGTTTTTCTAGATGGAAAAAATGAAGCATAGAAAAGCTTAGGCAATTGCCTTAGCTGTCAGGGATTGAAGCATAAGTTGTCACTGGGGAACCAATTTCCTCCTGGTGTCCTGGAGGGCGCTCTTGCCTTGTAGGTGAAGGACAGTAGCGCGCTCCGACCAGGGACAGCCATGCAGGTTGTAAGAGCAAGCCACGCACTCAAGGACGACATGGCTCTGGAACTACCCCCAGAGATGCCTCTTTCCTGGCTGACAGTTAAGGCAAGTGACCTTCAGCTTAACTATGGAAAGTCCAAGTGACTAATTTAATGAACCTTTGGTGTGTGAGGGGTGGAGGGGGAGGAGGCTGCCTGGGCCAGGGGCCAGTGTGAACCATCTCCAGTCCATGCAGGGGGTTGAGGCTGAGATGAAAGCAGAGGGGGTCAGGAGAAAACAGGCTCCTCTCTGTGACTAAGGAAGAGTCAATCTGACCATGTGGACAGATGGAAGCCCTGGGTTACGGAGGCGAAGCATGTCAGCAAACCAGGAGCATTTCCTGTCTGCAGACAGGCAGAGGGCCAATTGTTCGATGAGCTGGAAATAGGAACTCATGGGGGGGAGTCCACATAACCCTTTCTCTCTGTGGGTTTTCCATAGTGAAGTGAAGGAGCTTGTTATGTCAGTGATCCCGAGAGCTTGTTTATATGCTATGTTTTCTTTTATGTTTCTTCTTGTAATACTTGATGGTACATAATCCACAGAGGCCGAGTTGCAGTTGTGTCTCAGACATCCATCAGCCAAGAGCCACTGTTCCAGCTGCAATCATTTTGTCCAGCTGTGTGGCTGGATACGTTTAGATCATGACTTAGTCCACTGTGCCTCTGCCTCTCAATGCACATGTTCAAGGAGACTGGGAGGGGGCTGGGCAGGGACCAACAGTTCCTTCTCTTCCCCTTGCTCTAAAGAAGTGACTGCAACGTCCGGTGAGCATTCTTCACTGAACAGCCTCATATGCACAAAGCCCTGTTCTAAATGGCATGGAGGTGACGACCAGACATTGAATCAGGTTGCTCTGTTTAGCCAGAGATTTTCTTCATCTATTTTCTTATTGAATTGTTACAACCGTGTGAGGTGGGTGGAATTGGCTAGAGGAAAATGAGGCTCAGACAAATGCATGCAGTCTCATAATAAAGAGTCTGGCCCTGCTCTGAAGGACCATTTGATCAAGTACAAACATCAAGAAGGCAGGATGGAACTAAAGACTGTTCTGGGCTTTGCCAGCATTCCAGGACCATTTCCTTTGTAGGATTCTAATCTGTCTGCCCTCTGTCCACCCCTTCTGACACAGCTGGGCACTAACCTCCCTTAGAGTTTCCAAGGGAGCCCAAGAGACAGCATTCCACCTGAGTTCCAAACAAATTGAGAGATATCCTCGTTATTAATCAGAACGGACCAAGGTGGGAGAGGCAGCCTCCTACTGACTGGACTCCCAAGTAGGCAGACCTCTCTACCCAGTCGTGGGCACAAAGGACAGCCTGCTCCGTGACCCTGACCTCCTGGAGGAGCAGAGACACTCTGTGCCAGGCCCTGCCCAGAGAGGGGAGGAGCGGGGAGCAGCACCTCTCTGGCAGAGTGGGTCAGGCAGCAGGAGGCCAGAGTGTGACAGCTCTCCCAGCCTCACAGACACCTGGCAGTACCCTCAGGAGTGAACAACACTCACTTCACCTAACCCTTCCTCCAGGATATCTTACCTGAAACCTGAAAAATAGGTCAAGGTACCCTCTTCGCTCCTTCACGGCACTATCTGCATGTTACCATCTGGTCACATGTAATCCTGAATTATAACTTCAATGTTCAAGCATCTCTCTCCCCCAGAGGACTGTGCACTCTGAGTGCATGTCACAGGTTGTTTCATCATTTTATCCACAGTGCCTGATACCTAGCAGCTAGTTGTGATAGTTTGTTGAGCTGAACTGAGGAATTAAACCTTTTTAGCAACCAGTACTGAAAAGACTTTGTTGTTGGGTGGTCTCCGAAAATTCTGACATGTTTTTCTAAGTGTTCATTTACAAAGTCAGGATAAGCACTGATAAGACATAGCGCTAGAACTTTTGAAGCAAAAAACCACACTAATATGAGATAAAAAGCGGCAGAGGCAATTGGCAGCTGATTCTATTTAGCAAAATGAACCTGTGAAATGGCGTGAAATGGCGTACGAAGGATATTTGTGTGAGCGGCCAGGTTCAGAGTAAGTTAATTAATTACAAATGTGTTGCCAGTGATGGATCCCTCCAAGGTTTAATAGGGAGCCTTTTAATTACATTTACTACTTAAGTTTGAGTGTTAGAGCAGCAGCAGCCCCTGAAAGCTTGCTAAAAATGCAAATTCTCAGACCCCACCCCACACCTACTGAATCAGAATTTTTTAAATTTAAATTTATTGAGGTGATATTGGTTAATAAAATCATACAGATTTCAAGTGTACATTTCTGTGATATATGATCTGCATATTATATTGTGTGCCCAACACCCAAAGTTAAGATGACACGATTTTGTATATAGAAAACCCTAAAGACTCCACCAAAAAACTATTAGAAACAATAAACAAATAGAGTAAAGTTATGGGATACAAAATCAATGTACAGAAATCCACTGTTTTCCTATATGCTAACAATAAAACTTCAGAAAACGAATTTTTTTAAAAAGTCCTGTTTGTAATTGTAACCAAAAAAATAAAATACCTAGGAATAAGAAAAAATGTGAAGGACCAATTTACTGAAAACTAGAAAGCATTATTTAAAATGATTGAAAAAGGCACATGAAATGATATTTCATGTTCATGAATTGGAAGAATTGACATAGTTAAAATGGCCATATTAGTCCTGACTGGTGTGGCTCAGTGGGGTGGGCATCACCCCATAGACCAAAAGGTCACCAGTTCAGTTCCTGGTCGGAACACATGCCTGGGTTTGTGGGCCCCGTATCCTGTGGGGGTTGTGCAAGAGGCAGCAATCGATGTTTCTCTCTCACATCAATTTTTTTCGTGAGGTGTGGAACTTTATTTTTTTAATTTATTTATTTTTATTATATTTTATTGATTGTGCTATTACAGTTGTCCCAATTTTTATCCCTTGCCCCCCCTCCACCCAGTATCCCCCACTTCCTCAGGCAATCCCAACATTATTGTTCATGTTCATGGGTCACGTGTATAAGTTCTTTGGCTACTCCATTTCCTATGCTATACTTTACATCCCCATGTCTATTCTGTAACTATCATTTGTACTTCTTAATCCTCTCACTTCTTCACCCATCCCTCAAAACCCCCCTCCCATCTGCCATCCATCAAAACACTCTCTGTATGCATAATTCTGTTTCTGTCTTCATGTTTACTTAGTTTGGGGTTTTTTTTTAGATTCAATTGTTGATAGATTTGTATTTTTTGCCATCTTATAGTTCATAGTTTTGATTTTCTTTTTCTTAAA
This sequence comes from Anoura caudifer, assembly GCA_004027475.1. NCBI lineage: Eukaryota > Metazoa > Chordata > Mammalia > Chiroptera > Phyllostomidae > Anoura > Anoura caudifer. The sequence goes on from PVKU01001557.1 coordinate 274,821, forward strand.
TAAGTCCTTGTAACATTTCATATAATAATGGTTTGATAATGATGAACTCCTTTAGATTTTTTCTCGTCTGGAAAGCACTTTATCTGTCCCTGGATTCTAAATGATAGCTTTGCTGGGTGGAGCAATCTTGGTTGTAGGTCTCTGCTTTTCATGATTTTAAATATTTCTTTTCAATCCCTTCTAGCTTACAAAGTTTCTTTTGAGGAATCAGCTGACAGTCTTATGGGAACTCCCCTGTAGGTAACTAACTTCTTTTCTCTTGCTGCTTTTAAGATTCTCTCTTTATCTTTAACCTTTGGCATTTCAATTACGATGTGTTTTGGAGTAGGCCTCTTTGCATCTATCTTGTTTGGGACTCTGTGCTTTCTGGACTTGCACATCTATTTCCTTCACCAAATTAGGGAAGTTTTCTTTCATTATTTTTTCAAATAGATTTCCAATATCTTGCTCTTTCTCTCTCCTTCTGGTACCCCTACGATGCAAATGTTGGACCTCTTGAAGTTGTCCCAGAAGCTGCTTTTATTATCCTGGGGTTTTTTTTTTTTGGGGGGGGATTCTTTTTTCTTCTTGTTCTGATTGATTATTTTTTGTTTCCTTATATTCCAAATCTTTGATTTGATTCTTGGCTTCACTCACTATTGTTTCTGTTGTTGTATTGTTGTTTCCCTGTAAATTGTTCTTTGTTTAAATTAGTGTATCCTTCGTTTCTGACTAGATCTTCTTTATGCTTCTGAGCTCCTCACTAAGTTTCTTGAGCATCCTTCTAACCAGTGTTTTGGACTGTGCATCTGATACATTGCTTATATCCATTTCATTTAGCTCTTTTTCTGGAGTTTTGATCTGTTATTTCATTCAGCTCATGTTTCTTTGTCTCTTCATTCTGGTAGCCTCCCTGTTTTTGTTTCTATGTATTAGGTAGAGCTGTTTTGATTCTGTGTCTTGGTACTATGGTCTAATGTAGTAGGTGTCCTGTAGGGTCCAGTGACACAGCCTCCCCTGTCACCAAGCTGGGTACTCAAGATGTGCCTTGTGTGTCAGCTAAGTACCTCCTCCTCTTGTACTTGAGCCTTGGTTGTTGTTGTTGGGTCAATGAGAGGGATTTACCCAGGCCAGTCAGCTATAAGGACTGGCTGTGACCACTGACCACCAACCTTTGTCCTCCGTGGAGGATCACCTGTGCAGGGGCAGGGTGGTGGTGCTCTGACATGGTCTGTAACTGTCCACTGGGTGCACCTGCCCTGGGGTTTCCCAGGTGGTGCAGGCCAAGGTCAGCCCCCATCTGCGTTTTTCCCTAGGGCCACCCTGCCTGAGTTATAAATCAATCTGAGATGACTGCTACTTGTGCTGGGTTAAGAGATTCCCAGGCAAAGCCAAGCTGTCAATCAAGGCTTGCCGTTGCTTGTGTCAGGACTGGGACTCATTGAGGCCAACTATTGCTTATTTGATAGAATTTAGGAAATTGTGAAGCATGAGCCAAGACCAGCCAGCCATTCATATGGGAAAGGAGCTTGGGTGGGGCAGAGCCTCTGGGGATCTCCAAGGGAGGTAAAACAGTATTAGCCAGTTTGATGGAGTCTCAGATCTGGACCAGCCTGCCAGCTCTGTGGGTTAGAGTTTAGATAAGGGACAATGGCCTCTGCTTGCCTTGATGCCAGGCACTTCAGTTTCTCCCTGTATAGCACTGGTGCCTTTCAAGCTGCTACTCTGGTGCTGGAGCTCAGAAGTAGTGAGTCTGAGTAAGTGTGTGTGGGGGTTCTTTAAGAGAAACTGCTTGAGGTTCCAGCAGTTTCTTTCACTGGCTAAGTCCCCACTGGGTTTTGCAGCCAGAAGTTGTGGGGACTTATCTTCCTGGCACTGGAACACTGAGCTGGGGTGACTGGTGTGGGGCTGGGACTCCTCACTCCTGAGATATCCCTCCCAAATTTTTATCCACCACATGTGGGTGTGAAACCAGCCCATCCCACGTCGGCACCTCCTACAAGTCCGGATGGATGTGATTTCTTTAATTCCATAGTTGTGAGACTTCCATTCAGTGTGATTACTGAGGATTCTGAGTGATTGTTGTCCTATATTTTAGTTGTAATTTTGATATGGTTGTGCAAACATGCAAGCCATGTCTGCCTATGCTGCCATCTTGACCAGAAGTTCCATTGTTTTCATTCCCTCTCTTTTTCCCTCTCTTACCCTCTCTCTAAAAATAAATAAATAAATAAATAAAGTATTTTTTAAAAATAAAATGGCCATCTTATGCAAAGCAATATACAGATTCAATACAGTTCCTATCAAAATCTCAATGTCGTTTTTTAAAGAAATAAAACCAAAAAATGAATCAGCATTTCTGGGGTGTGTTCAGGAAGCAGAGACGAACCCTCCAGGTGACTTAGGCATGTTAACATTTGAGAACTATTGTTGCAATGTGCCTTCTTCTCTAGTGTAGAAAGAGTAGATTTGCAGAGTCAAGGAAAATAATAGGAAGAGTTCACATATTTGGTCATGTGTTGTTTTAAACACTGTAAGTATATTATCCCCTTTATTCCATATGACAATCCAGCGAAGTGGTCCATATTTTAAATCTCATTTTATGGAGTAAACTGGACACCACAAGGCCATGGATACAGTAAGGCAAGTGAGGCACTCTCCTCCGAAGAGAAATTTAAGAGGGTGCCAAAAAAAAACTCAGTAATTCAAATTAATAATATTTTAACATTAATATTTTTAAAATAAAAATTAGTGCTAATAAATTAATGATGACCAGAATATTAAATAAAGATCCAGCAGGCAAAATGATTCCAATAACTTTCCAAGTTGATACAGTTAGTAAGAAGCAGAGTAAAGACTTGCACCCAGGTTGAATCCAGAGACCACATGCTCAACCACTATCCTATGGACCACCTATCAACTAATATCACCACATTTTGATGTGCAAGGAAAGTTCCAGGCCTAGGAGCAAGTATCATTTGGATCAAAGGGATCCCTAGTTGTTCTGAATGCATTGGGACCTGATGGAGAACAGTAACAACAACAACAAAATCTAAAAACAGAGCACACTGTTTAGATGGGGCCTAAATACCACAGCTTGGCTGTGAACTTTATGAAAAAAAGAAAATTTACAAAGCTTCCTCCTAATTTTTCTTCTGACTGGCTCCTGCTGGGGGAATCAGTGACTAGAACTACCCTGCATTCCAGCTGTAGGAATATGATAATTAGACACAATATAACTGCAGTGCCCTCCTTGGCCCCACCTTAGGAGTGATGGATTGAGCATTTCCCTCACTTACTTACAATCTGTGAGATTCTGGCAGGCTGCTTGTCTTGAGGGCTTGTCATTGAGAGCTGGTCACCTAGAATGCCCCAACATGTTTGAGCTGCATTGTTAAACTACATTGGTATTCTCCCAGCAAAACTCCTCTCCTTTTACCAAATCAGCATTCTGTGAACAAGATATTTATTTCCAGCCTGAAAACATTGCATGTTTCTGCTGCACCCGCCATGGTTCTTTCTTGCTTTATATAAATTGACTCTAAGGAATATTTCTAGTAGTATTTCTAATGTGTCAAGAGACTGGAACATAGTTACAAATTTTACATGATACATTGATGAAGAGGATCAAAGGGCTTACAGCCAGCTCCTGATTTCCCTCTCTTTAGTTGGGAGAAAGGAAAGGATGTGTTTTATACACCTAGGATTCTTGCCAGCCATTGTACCTTATGATATTTAAGGTAGGGGGGAGTAATCAAGTCTAACATTTGGACATTTGGACAGAACTTCAAATAATTGGTCACTTTCTCTGTCTACTGTATTTTTTGGTAGCTGTAATATTTTGGGGAAGTTATTTCTCAGACTTGTAATTTCAACCCAATGGAAATCATTTCTTAGAAGTTACCAAATGAGTACTGAATGAGTTTGCATTTTGCTGGAGGTTGACAGCACTGTATGCTTACTCTCTAGGGAGAATCATTTCTAAGAAACTCCCAGCTGATTCCTGTGCTGCTGGACTATAAAACGTGCTTTTGGTAGGCAGGTTCTGGAAATATGTTGTAGTGGGAGATAAAATTGGAGTGGAGGAAGCCTAGAGACAGTAAGATGAGGCTTATCAGTGGACCAACAAAAGGTGAGAAAGTCCTGAACTGGAGAAGAGGACCATCTAGTGGAAGTTAAATTTGTAGGGCTTGGCAGCTATGTGATGTACAGTGAGGTGGGGTGGGAGCCATCATGTATGACCTTCAGACTCCCAGACTGTGGGCGTGGCTGCTGTGAGGATGCCCCATCCCCAACCCCTTGTGCTCTAGTCATCCTGAACCACTTACCAACTCCTGATAGATGGAGTTGCCAAGCCATCTATCTGGGCTTGTGTTCTGTTGCTGGTCCTGAAGGAAACATTAGTATCTCTCAATCCCATCACCAGACTAACTCCTACAGAACCCGCAGTACTCAAGTCAGGTGCTACCTTTTCCTGGAAGTCTTCCTGGTAACCTCAATCACTCCCTGTCCCAAGGCTGAATTAGGTATCCCTCTTATGAGTTCTCAAGATATCTTGTGAGGTCTCATATCAAAGCACTGTGTAATCAGATGACACACCTCTCAATGACTCCACTGCTTGGGAATAGGGATTATCTTTTTTAGCTCTGTGACCCCAGTATTCCAACATAGTAGAGATTCAGTCAATGTTTCATGAATGAGTAGAAAAGTTATCAGAAGGAGCAAAGCTTTTTTTCACCATAGTTTTGGCTATTGTGACTATTGGTAAGATAGCAAAGTAAAAAGGAAGTTGTTTAGACGTTGAATTTAATTTAGTTTGATACACAGTAATTTTGAGGTTCAGAATGTCCAGATTTCAAACAAGTAGTTTGAATTTTAGAATATAACTTAGAAGACAATTGAGTACTGGCTACAATGACTTGGAAGCCATCTGGATGGAAGTGACAGGAACATGGTAGAGGATCAAATAAAGGTAGAGGATCATATAAAGGCAGAGAAAGGGATAGACAGACACAGGGAGAGACAAATGGGGAGAGACAGTCAACAGAGAAATAGAGACACAAAGAATGAGACAGAAAGCAGACAGGGACAGATGTAAACTGAAAACAACTTTATCCCTCACTTTTGAAGACCTTCCTTCTGAGACGCGGCCAACATGATGCACATTGGTAGTCTGCATGTCACAGTGTAAGGGCGATGTTAGCTGTACGGTCTTAGAAGCCAGCAGGAGGGACATCCTTACGAAGTTTGAGATGCCTCGGCCTCAGAATTAGGCCTATGTGTGAAGTATTCCAAAAACTGGCTTCACAGTCATGCTCTATAGGCCTGTTTTATGCCTTTCTAACTTTCTGCCTGGACAGAATCCCATTCATCATTATTAAAAGAAGTTAAAGCTTGGTCTCAACTCCTCTGACCTTTGCCTCCTGAATCGCTTGGTAAGATAATCTAATCAAAATATGCACATTATGATGTTCTGTTCTAATTTTTTTAAATCAGGTAGCCTATGTGTATTTTAGAATTATAATACTTTTCAGGCTAGAAGGTCATTTTCCTTTTTAAATAGGACCCCAACACTTCATCCAGCCCTAACTGGCGTGGCTCAGTTGGTTCGATGTCCTCCCACAAGGCAAAAGGTTGCTGGTTCCATGCCTGGTCGGGCACATGCTCAGGTTGTATGTTTAATCTCCCAGTCAGGGTGCGTGCAAGAGGCAACCAATTGATGTTTCTCTCCCACATCAATGTTTCTCTCCCTCTCTTTTTCCTTCCCTCCCCCTCTCTCAAAACAAATAAATAACATCTTTTAAAAGAAAAGAAGAAAAGAAATAGCAAATGCTGGGCATCCCTCAACATCATAGCATGAGTTGGCACCTACGAGGCCTTGAGAAAGAACGGTCACATCCAGGCTTTTTTTCCCTTGTTGCCCAAAGCAGTGTTTTTAACAGACTCCTATTGTGTTTTCTCCATTCAGTTCACTTAGAGGGTGACATTTTGCCCTCAAATTCATATGCATAGTTGCTCTTAGCGACTTTCAGAGCTACATTCCTGACAAAATCAGACCTTCTGTTTTATCTGAAACAACCTCCCAAAGAAAATCATTGGATCTCGATGAACAGAACAATTCTTTATGTCCATGGGAGACAGGCAGACAAAACCCAATAAAAGTGAAGAAAGAAAGAGACATGGCGATGATTTGTTTTTCATAATTACTTATTCAGAAGAGAAAGGAACAAGGGAGAAGGTTCCTTTTAACATGTCTCAACGTGACGGATGAGGTGTGCTCGTCATGTGCGTGCAGGAGTGATGAATGCAGGGCAGTCTTGTTAAAGGAGATGCTTCCCATTGGGCGGGGGTCTATTTCTATCTGGAACGCTGGAGATAAACACTCAGTTTTACTCCTCTTTTTAATTATGTTTAAAGCCCCTCACTATCCTTTCAGAGTGGCAGGTGATGTGACTAGCATGCATCAGACCTTTCTTTTCTATGTCCTGTAGCAAAAACAATCCCCCTTTCAAGACACAAAATAGCAATACCCCACATGCATGTTTTCCTCCCAGCAATACACCCCAAATGTGTATCTGGCAGATTTGGAAATCATACTGCAGAACACCTACATCATCTCTAAGTTAATGTTCCTTCCTCCATAACTCAGGCACATAGTTTTCTGTGGTGCAAAACTTGCTCAAGGATAGTCCCAGCCAGAAATAAAGTGAGAGAAAGAAAAAAAATGAAAGTTTTACCTAAATTGAGGTTGTTTCTTCACCTCTGTGCAAAGGATAAAAAACTTTTTCCACCTCAAATATACAGCCTTTGTTCATGGAAGAATGGGATCTAACAGATTCGAACTTGAGCTATAGAGATAATACATTGGATCTGTGGTTTTTAAAAAAAGAAACTAAAAATATAATTTTTCACATATCTGATTGAGGATTTAATGCATTCATGAATCATTTCCCAGTGCTATTATGAATTCAAGGATACATTTTTTTTTTAAAAAAGTAAGTGCAGGAAGTGTAAAAATAAGGGTATGCCATAAGCTTTTATGTCTCCTTGTTAGTGTCACATGATGACCTAGCTTGTTTCCTAGGCCATGTTAATACACAAATTAAAAATCTGGGATGTGAGGTTACCTGGGAGATAATAGGCCACATTGCTCATTTTATAGGGAAGGAAGTATAGACAAAAACATTTAGTGTGTATATATATGTATATATATCATATACATTATCCTTTCTTCAGTCACACATGCAATTGTTACTACCATCTGTAAATTTTTTTTATTTTTTAATTTCTTTTTCAATTTTGCACCTACAATGAGAGACTTTGACCCTAACTATAGATATATATGCTATAAATCATTTTTGAATAAAGGAAGAATAGATAGGACATGATCCCTACCCTTAAGTAACTCAATGGTTGAACCCAAGTATCATGACCAACAGGGAACCACACAGCCTTTTGTTTTGAAGTAGATTGAAAATCATGCATATATTTTTGTGACCATACTGAATGTCACCATCTTGTGTGTGACAAACTGCTTTGATAGCAATCCTTCACATTTATATATGTCTACAATTTTTATAAACCCTTATGTACATGATGTTATCAAGATAGTCCCTACCATAGACCAAGTGACTAGTCTCAGCAGGGTTAAAGTGACAAATGACAGGTTACCATGCTCAAGTAAGTGAAGGAAACAGGACCTCAACTCATATCTCTTAACTCCTACACAAGAATTCCTTCCACTATGCCAGGCAATTGAAAATTCCCAACCTCACGGTCATGTGCTTCATCTTTTCCCCTGAAAAAAATCACAAGGCAGCAAGATGTTATCTGGCCAATAGTTGTAAATATTTTAGTATTTAAATAAGGAGGAGGAATAAAGGGAGAAAAATGTTTCTGTAGAGATTTTTTTGCAGCGACAGGAGAGTTCTTGGTCTCCATCCAAAGATCTTCAGCATTTAATGAGACTATTGTCCACAAGTTGGTGCAGGGTTTAGCACTGAGGTGGTAGCTACTTGGCTACTGTCAGTCTCCCTCAGTCTCCAGGGCGAAAACAGGAAGCAGGGCTTAGTACAACTGACAGAAGCAGCATTCCAGTCCTGGCTGAGCCTCAGTTTTACCATCTTTAAAATGAGGGTAATAATTCCTGTTTTTCCCATCTCTCATAATGGTATCTTTGGGAATCTAGTGAGTTAATACATTGAAAATTCCTTGAAAACCATTCATATTACATGTCATATGAATGTAAGGGATTATTATTAACATTATTAGTAAATCACAAAGATTCCACAGCACTGAGAAAACAATGGAATTAAAAGAATGCAATACACTGAAAATTTCTTAGGGCAGCCTCCACTCTAAATTACGTTGACTTTTCCCCAGTGATTTTTTTGGAATAAAAAATGAGGAAACTAATATTTATTCCACAAGGCTTGTGTCAGAAGAAAATGAATTGTCTGTGAAGGACTTAGAGTAGTACTTGGGGTGTGTGTGTGTGTGTGTGTGTGTGTGTGTGTATGTGTGTGTCTGGCTCCTTTTTCCAGACTCCAGTGATGAAACCTACCTTATCAGATAGCCTGTCAGATGATCCCGAATGGGATAGCAAGTATTCTTATTATTTGTTACTATTTCTGTGATTCTCAGTTTACTCCACTTCCTATAATTCTACAACAAAAATAGAGCTATTCATCAGCTGGCAAGCCAGTGCTCTCTGTCTTCTAAGGTCAGTACAGAGGTGCAGCACAAATATTTGAGGAGATATTTCATGATCTGGGGCCCTAAATCTGGGGAATGAGCTGATTAAATCCCCCATATATTATTGAACAGAACGCACTGCTACCATTTTATTGGTCCCAACCCTCATCCTGGGCTTACTGGATGACTTTCCTGGAACTCAGCATGTCAGCCAGCACTGTAATATAGACACTGATTCTATCCTTCTCAAAATAAGCATTCTTCCTCACCACCTCACGAAATTTCTTCTCTGGATGTATATATTTGTTTTAAGTCTGTTGAGGCCCTCATTAATGTAACTCAGGATCCTCCCCAGCAGTGTGCTGTAAGTTGCTAATCGCTCTACCTAGTTAGAGAAAGGCCACATCAGATAGGCAGCAGAATGGAGACAAGAATTCTGAGCTCTGAATGGAAAGCCTGTTGCTCATTTCTTTCCATGCAACTTCCTGCCATGACGTTATTAGGCCCTCATGAGCCCATCATTTCAATTGCTGTCCTGTTCCTTCCTTCTCTCCCTGCCCTCTTCAGCAAGAACTTCCAGGATGATATTTAGTACAATTGTGCTAACATCTTCAAACACTGCAGTTAGGTGTTTGAAATAAAATGTGTAATTATGGTAGTGGAGAGCTACATCAGATTCCAAAGAAACCTCATGTTCCCCTGGCTATAATTAGAGAGCAAGGTTTGCAGCACAGATTTTCCCATGAAAGCCAGTTCAAGCAAGCCTTCTGTTCTTCCAGAGGGGTTCCGGGAGTTGGAGACTGTGTTGAAATGATTTGACATTGGTCCTCCTTCCCAGTTCCAAAGAGATTGTCCATCATCATTCATAGAATCTAAAAGCACAAAATATGTGCAAAGAATTAATGTTTGCAGTTTTTAATAATAGTCTTCCAGATTTGTGTGTGTGTGTGTGTGTGTGTGTCTGAACAGGGACAAATTAGAATAAAGAAGGGAAGTTACAGACACCCACAGAATCTCACAGACCAAGGTGTATAGAAGCGCACACTGTCTCTTAAGTGACTCCAGAGCCTAAATAAGAAACCCTGGCACCTTCAGATAAAATTAGACATTGTTTTGAATAATCTTACAGGTCCCTACAGTTTAAAATCCACAATAATAGGAGTAGGAGTGAGATGACCAAGGCCTCAGAGGTTTTCCTATTTCCTATTTAAGGACTGTCCATGTGAACCTTCTCAAAACTGTGAATTTCCCCACTGCCCTTGGAGGTTTTTTGTAATTAGCATATTTAGCTGTACCATGTTATACTGCTACAGGAAGAATCCCATTTGTCAGCAGTTTTAAGCTTTGCCAAATAAAGGCTTATTGGCAAACGACAGTGAACACTCTGATAATGACCCAACTTTAGAAAACACACACCCTGCTGTGTTGTATTCAAGCCACAGTTCTATTGAAATGAAAAAAGAGACAATGCCTGCTTTCAGACACTAGAGATCCTTTGTATTCCAATAAAAGTCTAAATTAATGTTTTAAAAGGTTACTGCTATTTTTTCCCATTTAGCTGGCATCATTTGTAAGTCTTATTTAGACAAAGTCCTACGTTATTTTACTATTTCTTTTTGTACAAAAGTTAGTATTTGATTGTGTTAGATCATCCACTCTGGTTTTCATTAGACAAACCTGAAATACCCTATTATTAAGATTAAACAAAAAAAAAGTTGTTTTCTTATTCTGAAACCTATTATTTTGAGGCTCCTCTGACCAGAGGAAAAGAAATCAACTTTGCAAAACCTGACAGAGAGATGCTTCAAGAGAAGCAACATAACCTCATTAATGTTCCATTTAGCTTGCTTTTGTGTGGACCCTTCCTAGAACTGACAATGGCAAAAAGCAATACTTTAATTCTTTGACATTTGTAATACTTTCTTTATTACAAAAGGACTTTCAAAGTGTAAAAAATGCAAATTAGACTGTTTGCTTATATAACATCAACATTCTGGTGAAGTGCTTCCAAGAACCTGTAATAAAATGCCCCTCTTACCTAAGGGTTGTAAGGTCTTACATCTCCCTGTCATTGACATTTAGCCTAGCGTTTACTCAGCATAAGCCTCAGACTGAGCCATTAGCAACTGAGGAGTAGCCACAACAGGCTAACAGAAACGTGAGGTCAGGACAGTATTCACAAATCAGGACTTCCCTAATTCTCCCACTCATTCAAATGGGCACTGTAGCCCCCTATGATTTCTCCCTAATAGATCAGAAATTCTCTAGGGTATCCCACATGGACTCTTCTTCCCCACTTATTATTCAGTGGACCTCAACTTAGAAGTCAGCTCTCCAAGACACCTACCCCATGCTACCAAGGAAGTTAGGTGCCCCTCCCATGCACTTGCAAAGTATTATAGCTCTCATCACACCATACTGTGATCATCTCCAGACTTCTTGGTTTATACTCTAGACTAAGAGCAGCATGATGTTAGGGACCCTATCTTTTTACTGTATTTGCAGCATCTAGCCCACTGCATGCCATATAATAGGTGTTTAATCACTGATTAAATTAATATCTCCTCAGAATAGCTTGTCTGGCTCTCCCATTGCCTTGGCCAGTTCCCTCCAACTCTGTCACAGATTGCTACGATGATGGCTGGCTCTCGCCAGCACCCACAGAGGCAGCCCTATTGGTAACGCCAGCCGCAGTGCCAGCCCTGCTGTGGCGCCCACCAACAGCCATGTCCAGGCTGCCTGTGATTCATGTCAGTGGTGCTCCTCCTGCGACACTCCAGCCCTGATGCTGATGCTGCATCATTTTATTTGTGTGCTTATTTTATTTCCTGTGTCTTTGAACCATCATTCTCCTTTCTAGGACATTCCAGGCATAGCCCTTTGGAAGTGGTAAGGAAGGTAGTCTTAGGGCCTGAGGTCTGCTCAGCTTCAGCCCTTTCTCTGTGATGGTGGCTCAAACTCATGTGTCTTGGTTTTCATCCCTGAGACTGAGTTTTTCCTCAGAATACTCTGGCTCCTTATTTAAATGGACCTTAATGAGCTTTCCCTCCCCTCTGTCCGTTTGCTAGAACCAACTATGCCTATTTCTGAGGTTAAGCACAATGGAGCCTCTAGCTGGAGTCTCTCCTACTCTGAAGAACTGTCTGTCCTTAGGCAATCGCTTCCTTGCCATTTATGTCAAGCGTCCTGGTAGATTGCTAGATAAAATTAGGGCACTCAATTAAATCTGAATATCTGAACAACAACGATTACATTTTTTAGTTTGTTCAAAGAAGTGCTGCACTTCAGCCTCAAACCAGTCACCTCCCCAGAAGTGATAATGATATTGTCACGTCATTCTTTATCTCTATACCTGAGCTTATTTTAAGTCTTTGAGTATTGAATGGCCAACATAAAAATATAAATTGTCAGCAGCATGGTGAATTTAGGCCAGATGCTATAATGAATTACACTCATACTACAAAATGACAAATTCAAAATTAATTGGGTGTCTTCTACTTTATTTGGTACCTCTCATAACTGTAGCCCTGAGTCAAAAGTATCAAACAGCCATTCGAAGGACAAGGACAGTGGTGTTCCCAGTTGTCTCTAAGATGACAGCCCTGAGGGTGGCCCTTGGTGAAACAAATGGAACCATTGATGTGATGTGCTGAACCCGCAGACTTACCCCAGTCCAATCTGCCTTTTGGGTTTTAGAGGAAGGACAGGTCACCTAATCAGCAAGTTCTGGACTCTAGATATGTCTTTCATGTGCATTTGAAGTGGTAAAGGTCTTTAGGGAAATACTGAACCACAAGAGAGAAAAGTCTGACTTCTGACAGTAGTACTTCTGGCTGCATCAGACTGGAGTTGAGAAGTTCTGATTGAAAGTCAGAAAAATTCAGGGAGTATCTTTTGAGATATTGTTCAAAGGAAATCTAAGAGTCACATGCCTAGTCTCCTGCTAGCCATTCTGCCCTTGAGACTGGCTTGGAGTCATCTGACCCTGTTCATGTTGGGCAGAAGTGTGTGCTTCAGCCCCATACCAAGTACCTCCTGAGAGGCAATAATGGTGTTTTCATCTCATCCTTTATTCCTCATCTACCTGGACTTATAGTAAGCCTCCAAAGACTGAATAACTAACAAGAAAAATGTAAATTGTCAACACTATGGTAAAATTAGGCCAAGGCCAGAATATGAAATGAATTAACCTGAACAGAGCAGGCTCCTGAGTGTCCTCCCTCAGTCCTGGCGTTGGTGCTTGCCCCTAGTCTCATGGAGTCTCAGATGAAGTGTGCCAGTGTCTGGGCACTTGTAACAAAACAAGAGGAGACAGAGAGGATGAAATCATCCAAGGAAGCAGGAAGCAATTAACCACATAAAGAAAGCTGAACATCATCAATGATAAGTCTCTGTAGCAATTTACTCAGGTTTGGGAACTTTTTGTTCTGAAGGTTTTCAATATGTTTTCCTAGTTTTCTGCAGCTTCCTTAATTCAATAGACATTTTTGGAAAAAAAGGACAGAATGATGCAGTCATTACTGCCCACATACCCAGGTCTTTATTGCATCACAGAGATTAGATGTGGGTGGAAAGAGTGGGAATAGGCAACAGAGATGGAAATTTCAAAGGTCCTTAATGTTTGCCTTTGCTTGAGCATTTTGTATTATTTTGGTCTTTGTCATCATCTGGTATTGGCTTGAGAGACTGAGCTTCTGTACTGTTGTTCGGAAAACAGCAGTGGCTGCTAACCAAAATGATCTTGGGCTACAGGAAAGATGCAGCCCAAGAAGTCTGATTCCGGGCTTTCAAATTACCCTTCTCCAGGGATCAAAAGATTCTTTGTGATTTTAGATAAAGAACTGAAGATGGTTGTTAAACAAAACTCTGTAGAAGGAGGTTCCTGAATCTATTCCCAGGTGTGCACTACAGAACGAGGCTGCTGCTTCTCCTACCACCATGAGGAAGCCTCTTGTCAAATCAAGAGGCCTCCCTTCCTGCATATATGAATTCAGGACTGCCTCAGTTTGAGCTGCTAAGTTAGCTGCAGTTACTGGTTCCGGAATAGCATCACTGTGCTCCAACCTCATGTGCAAAATCAGGAAGCCGCCACTATAGCTTCAAGGTTCTATATCATGCCACCTTTTCCACTACCAAGAAGTCATTTCTTCTAAATCAGCAGTTTGACTCCAGAACCTTGCCAAATTTGCTGTAATCCACGTTAATAAATTACATGCCCAATATCCAATTTATCTCAGTTCAAATTTGAGATCTCATGTGATTACATCTGATGTGAGACCTAAGTCAAACTCGAATCACCAACTGAAAATGAATTGGAAGATTTTTGTTTTAGCTTTCTGCTTTCCACAGGAAGGGGAATTCACACCAGAAGGAAATTGGGATAGATATTCTGAGCCAAACCACCATATAACTACATTAGACCTCACTCTTCGCCCCATTCGTCTTGGAAAATTTAAAACGTTTTTTGATGCAGACACCGACCGCAGTGTCCATGTCATTATGGATGAAATAAGACATTCACATGGACTACCAAGTCCAGTAGGAAAAGGACAGCATGGCTTTTCTCTCAAAGGGAGCGAAAGCCACGGCCTCCGCCATGACAGGCCTTTATTTTGTTTCTGGTCCCATTACATGATGGTCCTCACTTCCTATGCACAGGTTCGCTATAGGTGGTTACCTTTTACAGACAACAAAGGAGCCAATGCCACTAATCACATCACAGAAGAAGGATATTAGCAAATGAAAAGGGAAAAGTGGTTGAACGGGTTACACTGGTCCTTGCAAGGTTTGGCAAGGATTTTAGGAAGTTATAATAAGCACTGGCTGTCTCAACTCAGGGTGAGGGAGTTTTAGCAAAAGCAAGACTCAAAGCAGCTTAGACACATTGCAAACCTGATTTCCCATGAGAGAACCTATCTGTGGGCATGGGTCCTGTGCATCTCTGAGTGGGAGCTGGGCCCACATCACACAGAAGGGTCTCCCACAATTTTCTGTTATACAGAGATTTATACATTTGGTCTAGAACATTCTTACTGTAATAAGTGATTAATAAATATCTATACAAAAAAAAGAATTTAACATTGTTGGAGTTTTTTTATTATCTTACATATCAAGAGAAAGGAATTGATCTGTATCCAATTTGTGTGATAGTTATTGTTGGATATCACGGTCTTTTAACACAGGTCATGGGCAATAGGCTTAATATACCTGCTTTTTGTCCAGATTTGTGTACTCATGGCAAATTTGGTCCTTACTACATTACAAATAAATATAGAAAAAAAGTTTTATTAGAACATTGTTCTGGCATTTTTCCCTTTTAAGGAACTGTAAGCACCAAATGACTTATCTTGGGCAACAAAAGTTGCAGAGTAATTATTTTTTAAATAAATATACTCTATTGATTATGCTGTTACAGTTGTCCCATTTCCCCCCTTTCACTCCCCTTCACCCTGTACCCCCCTCCCACCCACATTCTCCCCCATTAGTTCATGTCCAGGTATCATGCTTATAAGTTCTTTAGCTTCTACATTTCCCATACTATTCTAACTACCCCCCCCCATCTATTTTCTACCCGTCATCTATGCTACTTGTTCTCTGTACCTTTCCCCCTCTCTCCTCTTCTGATTGCCCTGTTGCTGACCCTCCATGTGATCTCCATTTCTGTGGTTCTGTTCCTGTTCTACCTGTTTGCTTAGTTTGTTTTTGTTTTTGTTTTTGTTTTAGGTGTGGTTGTTAATAATTGTGAGTTTGCTGTCATTTTACTGTACATGCCTTTTGTCTTCTTTTTCTTAGATAAGTTCCTTTAACATTTCATATAATAAGGGCTTGGT